>OY731402.1:43708854-43892518 GCA_963425845.1 Sphenostylis stenocarpa | reverse complement strand
ATCCAAATCCAAATCAATCAAAAATCCGTATTCAAATCAAGAACTCTCAAACTATGTTATGCAACAATGTCCAAGACACTTTTCCAAGATTGTCGCATCGCGATGATCAAACACGCAGATGAATCCAACTTTCTTAAACTTGATTAGTGCTCATCAATCACTCATCAATTCACTGGACTGGATCATGAAGACCCTTATATTCATTTGTCTACTTTTTATGAGTTGATTGGTACCATGGGATTTAGAGTAGCAAATCTTGAATCTGCATATTTGAGATTATTTCCTTTTTCTTTGGCATGTAGGGCAAAAGGGTGGCTAAAGGCACATCCTAATCAGAGTTTGATTAATTGGAGTAGCATAGAAGAGAAGTTTCTCAACATATTTTTGCCACCATCCTGCTACATCAAAGCAAAATCCTACATCACTTCTTTCAGACAAGGAGCAGATGAACATTTTTGTGCAGCATGGGAGAAATTTAAATCACTATTGAGAAGATGCCCAAATCATGGATTTGATGATATTGCTCAATTGAATATTTTCTATACTAGCTTGCGACATGATGCAAAGATACTATTAGAGGATGCAAAGATGCTATTAGAGGCTACAACAAGAGGATCCATGTTGGATGTAGAAATTGAACATGCCACTAGAATTATTGATGCACTAGCTTTTACAGACCAACAGGCCCAACATGATAGACATCCAGTTCAAAGAAAGGGAGTACTTGAACTTAGCACCTCAGATGCTATCGTATCCCAGAATAAACTTATAACCCAATAAATTGAAGCATTGAACCAGAAAATAGAGAAATTACCTCAAAAAATGCATACAGTACAATTCATTCCTAATCAACAGATTAGTTGTGACATGTGTGGAGGTGATCATGCAAATGAATAATGCTCTTATCAAGGCAACATTCAACAAGAAGAAGCTAATTATATGGGTGCTCAAGGTAGTAGTCAAGGCAGACAAGGTAATTTTCCTAATTCCAATAATTATCAGAATAATTTTGCATAAGGATGTAGAGGGAATCAAAATCAGAATCAGAATTTTCGGTGGAACCAAGGTGTTAGCTCATCTAGTAGACAACCTACATTTCAACAACAGTCATATCAGCAACCTCCATATCAACAACAACAACAACATTATCCTTCAATGCCTGACAGAATGAGTAAGTTGGAGGATACTTTGGAAAAATTCATACAAAGCACTATGACTAATCAGAAAAATACTGAGGCTTCATTCAGAAATATAGAGACCCAGATAGGCCAACTGGCTAAGCAATTATCTGAGCAGCAACAAGGAGGATAATTTTCATCTAACACACAAACCAACCCTAAGGAGTAATGCAATTCAATAACTACAAGGAGTGGTAAGGTTATAGGAGAAGGGATTGGTGAGAACCTGGCTGTAGAGAAGGAAATCCTACAAGAAAAAGAGGATGAAAAGAAGAAAGATGAGTGTGAAGGAGAAAAAGAGAAAAATAAAAGTGAGAGTATAGAAAAAGAAAAAAATACTGAAAAAGAAAAAAAAAAGTGAGAAAAAGAGGGAGAAAGATGAGAGTCAAATACCGTAACTAAAGGATTTACCATATCCTCGTCATCCTTCCAAGAACGATAAAGAAAGACAATTTGCAAGATTTATGGATATTTTCAAGCATTTACAATTTAATATTCCATTTATGGAAGCTATGGAGCAGATGCCGACTTATGCAAAATTCATGAAAGAATTGTTAACTAAGAAAATGAGATTTACTGCAAAAACAGTAGAGCTAGAAGCAGGATGCAGCGCTATAATTCAGAAATCATTACCTCAAAAGTCCAAGGATCCTAGCAGTTTCACTATACCAATCATAATTGGGACATTACAAGTAGGTAAGGCATTACTTGATTTGGGTGCTAATATAAATCTAATGCCCTTGTCTATGCTTAAAAGAATAGGAGACTTGAAGGTAAAGCCTACAAGAATGACATTGCAGTTAGCTGACAAATCTCTAAAATTCTCTTATGGTGTTGCGGAGGATGTTTTGGTCAAAGTTGATAAATTTATGTTTCCAGTTGATTTTTTTGTGATGGATATGAAGGAAGACACTGAAGTTCCTCTTATACTGGGAATACCTTTCATGAAGACAGCAAAAGTAATTATAGATGTTGACATGGACAAGTTGAAAATTAGAAGTGGAGATGATGAAGTTAATTTTAATCTATTTGAAGTTGTACAACAACTAGAAGACAAGAAAGATTGCCTCAGAATAGATACTTTGGAGGAATTACCCATCTCAACTGAAAAACAAGATTACAAGCCTATTGCACAACCCCAAAGACATCTCAATTTGACTATGAAGGAAGTTGTTCAAAGAGAGGTACTGAAACCTCCTGAAGCAGGTATAATTTATGCAATCTCTGACATTCTTAAGGTTATTCGCAATGAAAAGAATAAATTCATTCCCACAAGGACATTCAAGGGATGGAGAATGCATATAGACCACCTTGATCACTCACCTGCATGAGCCCTAAAGCAAATAGGCGTCGAGCTGAAGACGTTAAACAAGCGCTCTTAGGAGGCAACCCAATGTTTTGAATTTGTTTTTTTCTCTTTTTGCAGTTTAAGTTTTTTGTGCATTTTTCTTCCTTAGGTTCATTCTTTGCAAGATTTCTCCAAGTACACAGTGAACTTCTCCTTAAGACTTTGAAGCCTTACTTCAATGGTTTGGGGACAGTCCAACTTTTCCGGAGGGGGTGAGAAAGTCTGTAGTTGAGGCTGAGGCACAAGATAAGGAGGAGATGACAAGTGAAGAAAATGAGGGAGGAAACTGACTTTGTTTTTAATGTTTTTAATTCCTTTATTTTTAATTTAATGTTTTTAATTGCTTTATTTTAAATTTTGAATTCCCTTGTTGTCCCATAATTTGTTTTAGAGCCATATATGAGATTATTGCTTATTGTCTAATTCAAATCTGGAACGTGAAAAATTATTTTGATTGTTTCCAATGACAAGTGATTTTAGGATGATGAGTATGATAGTGAAAAGGAATTGATGAGGAGAATTAGGAATTAACTGAATTGGAGAAGCTATCCAAAACATAGGTGAGAAGAGAACCAAAAAAAGATAAATTGAGTGTCAACACTTTGTGATGATAATTGGTATTGATTGATTCTTTGATGTGATTGCATGTTAGTGAGACTTGAAAATGATAAAGGAATTTTTTTTCTTTGTAGTAATTATATCCCAGAGCCAAATAGCCAACCCTGCATTAATTATAGGACATCCATTTGAACCCCTTCTGAGTAAAAAATAATATTGTTAGGGACAAAAGCATGAAGTTTGAAACTTGACTTGAGGAAATGTTAATCAAGAATCATTCATATGATTTGAATTTCTCAAATACTTTTGTATATCCCAGAAAAATCAATGATTCTTTCTTAGCCAGCCCCATTACAAGCCTTAAAAGACCTTTTGATCTAAGTCTTGCTTAACAAATGTTGATTGCTTGAAGATGATTTTTAATATTGGATTGTCTAAATGAAGTGATTGAATGAGATAAACACTTACCTATGAGAATTAGAGATGATTATATATAACTCTATTTGAGAGATCATGCTTCTCTGAGGATAGTTGAGGACTAATTATTCTTTGTTGGTTTCTGTAACTTGAATGTTTATGTGTTCTATTTTCATTTGGAGTTGTGAGTCTGAAAATTTTTATGTTGTGGTTTTGGAAGAGAAAGAGATAATAGGTGATGGTTTTATTTTGAAAAAATTACTTTGCTTAGGACAAGCAAGATTCCAGGTTGGGGGGAGTTGTTAACTGGTAAAAAGTTATTATAATTATGCCTTGAATTGTTATGAAACCACTTAACTTATGTTAATTCTAATCTATTTTTCTCCCAATATAGGATGAATTCGAGAATAATTTGATACAAGATTAAGGAACATAATTGCCAGCATAATTGGAGTAAAATTGGAAGAAGGAATAAGATTTTCAGCATGGAAGTCACTCGAGCAGGATGGAAATTCGCTTGAGCGAATATCAATTATTCTTCTCTGGAAGTCAGTCGCTCAAGCGCAAGAAAATTCGCTTGAGCGAATGTTAGTTATTCTTCTCTGGAGTTCACTCGCTCAAGCGAGTGTTTTGTCGCTTGAGCGAAAGACACGAAGCCCAAAAGCCCAATTTTTCCAATAAAAAGAAAAAATGTGTTTTGAGAAAAGGAGGCGATTTTGGAGGAGAAGAGGCGTGATTACTGCTAGGGTTTTGTCCAATCTTCATCAATTCTTCACTTCTTTCACATTTGGAGCATTGTAATGGCCAACATGAGTGGCTAACTTCATTCTCTTGGGATTGGGTGCACTTCCTTTGAACTCTTTTGAATCATGGTGATATTTTGAGATATTAATCTATGTTTTGATGTTGTTATTCTTATCCTTTGTTCTTTGGAATGAATTATTCTTGATGTTTTCGATATGATTGGAAAATATATCTTGAACCCTAGATAACGGTAAGAATATTTGTTACATTAATTGCCAGGAATGGAATGAATGTATCAATTGCTTAACACCCTAAACCTAGTGCTGGAAAATCTCTTAATTGTGTGAGGAATCAACATTTATTAGGTTTTCTTATTAATTTCATGTGTGAGGAATCAATATGGATGATTTGAGTAGGTGGCATTAACATTGTTAGGTTAATTGACGTTCTTAAGTGACATAACCATTACAAAAGAGGGATAAGGAAGGAAGTCAATCCTAAGTGCCTTTAATTGATATTTTCTCAACAATTTACAGTTCTTTGTCATTTAATTTCAATTCAACTCTTTATGCAAAACCCATTCTGTTTTAATATACTTAGTAAGCATAAAATTGGGAATTTTCATTGAAACCGTTCCTCGTGTGATCGACTTTTACTTAATCGAAATATTATACTGCGATTGATAATTTTGGTACGTTTGCCAATAATTCAACATAACCTTTAGGGAGAAGCCCTAATTAAAGCATGTTTTTCACAAAATAGGATACTACATAAGAAAATTGGTAAAACTCCCTATGAGTTATGGAGAGGTGATCAACCTAATCTTAAATACCTAAGAGATGGGGTGTCTAGCTAAGGTAATGTTACCTAGCCCTAAGAAAAGAAAAATAGGCTTTAAAACTTCTAACTATATGTTCTTAGGCTATGTGGAACATAGTGCTTCCCATAGGTTTCTTATCCTTAAAAGTGATGTAATTGAGTATAACTTTATAGAGGAGACAAAAAATGTTAAGTTCTTTAAACATATTTTTCCTTGAAAGGTTAGTGAGACACCTAAACAACCTATAAATATTAATAGTGATGACAAAAATGAAGACTTGAGGAGAAATAAAAGATAGAGAAAGAAAACCTCCTTTGGAGATTTTTTACACTTATCTAGTTGAAAATGATCCAACGAGGTTTTTAGAGGTTACTAGTGTTTCTGATGCAACACATCGGGATAAGGCCATTGGGCTGAAATTGACTCAATTGAAAAAAATAATACTTAGACTTTAGTAGACTTGTCTAAAGGAGCAAAACTCATTAGTTGAAAATGGATCTAAAAGAAAAAGTATCATCCCGATAGATCCATAGATAAATATAAGGCAAGATTAGTAGCAAAGGATTTTTTTCAAAAGTCCAATATTGATTATTTTTCCCTTCTAACTAGGATTTTCTCTATTCGAGTTTTGTTAGCTCTAGAATCTATCCATAAGCTAATTATACACCAAATAAATGTAAAGATAACTTTTTGAATGGTGAATTAGAGGAGGAAATTTATGACTCAACTTGAAGGGCGTATTGTTCCTAGTCAAGAGAACAAAGTGTATAAATTTTTAAAATCTTTGTATGCATTAAAACAGATATCAAAATAATAACATGAAAAACTTGATAGTATTCAACTTTGTGATGACTTTCAACTAATGATGTTGATAAATGTATGTACTCTAAATGGGAAAGTGGTGAATATGTCATTATATGCTTATATGTAGATGATATATTAGTGTTTGGTACATACATTGTCATAGTCTCTAGAACTAAGTTATTTCTGGAATCTAAATTTTAAATGAAAGACATTGGTGAAGCCAATGTGATTTTGAGAGTTAGAATCATAAGGAGGGGAGATAGTATTTTGCTATCCCAAGAACAATACATTGAGAAATTTCTTAGGAAGTTTGGGTATTATGACTTCAAACCAGTGAGTACCCCTTATGATGCTAAATCTAAATTAAAGAAAAATAAAGGAGACTCTATTTCTCAACCTCAATATGCCTAGATAATTGGGAGCTTACTGCATTTAATAAGTTTTTTTAGACCTGGGATTGTTTATGCAGTAGGTAGATTGTGTAGTTACACTTAATGTCCTAATCAGGAACATTGGGATGTACTTGCAAGGATTACGAGATACTTAAGAGGTTCAATGGATTATGTTATTGAACATAGTGGATTTCCTATTGTATTTGAAGGGTACAGTAATGCTAACTGGATATCTTATTCATATGAGACAAAATCCATTAGTGATTATGTATTTACACTTGGGGGTGGTGTAATTACATGGAGATCAGTCAGACAAACAATTATTGTAAGATCAACAATAGAATCAGAGTTTGTTGCTTTTGAAATAGCTGGTAGTGAAGCTGAGTGGTTGAAAAACTTCTTAATAAATATTTCATTAGGGATAGAACCAACCTTTTCTATGTCAATACATTGTAATTGCCAATCAGTAATAGTTATAACTAAAAACAAGAATTACAATGGAATGAATAAACATATATAATTTAGACACAATTTGGTGAAGCAGCTGCTAAAGAGTGGAACAATTTCCATTGACTATGTGAAGTCAGAATGGAATCTAGCAAATCCTCTAATGAAACCACTAGGGAGAAATATGATTTTAGAAATATCGAGGGAAATGAGACTCAAGTCACTTGCAAACAAACAAGTGATGGTAGTCCAACCTTTGTGATTGGAGATCCCATGAATAAGGTTTGTATGGATAAAAACAAGTCACTTGTGCGTTCTATTAGCACTATTATTTATTAAAATAAATTACGTTCATTCTTATGATATGTGTGAAAGTGCTAGATACTGCATCATTGAGAGATTAAACTTTGTAATTAAAATTGTAATTAAAATTTGATGTGGTGTACGAATTTTAGTCTAAACAAAATTTTAATGATTTCATGCCCCTTACATGTTGTATATGATTTGCAGCATACGCTTGATGAAATCACCTATATGAGTGTCAAGTGGGGTCGCTTGTATGAGATTTTTGCAAGATTTCTAGAGTACTCATTAACACTGGACATGTGCATGATCTAGTAAGCACAAAACAACGATAACAACAATAATTGTGTAGTCTATTGTGATTGTTAAACCGTTAACACACCAAGTGTTTTGGTTTATATAACTTGCTATACCAACTCTGATGCATTACATCTTATACAAGATCAAAGATTTTCTTTTTTTGTTCTTTTATCTCATTTTTTGTTTTGCAATATGTTGGGGATCATTGTAAAAGAGGGGTATTGCAAAACCTAAAACGTGTTTCACTTTTCACTATTTCTAAGTAACAACCACCCATGGACTTGTGAACCAGGTCCCAAGCATGAGACTTGCACAACCTCTAAGAAGGAAAAAAAAAATAAGGTAAAAATTTCAATTTTTTTAATTTTTAATTATTTTTATTTTCATTTTTAAACTTATTATTTTAATTTTAATTTTAATTTTAATTTGAGATTATTTATTTTAAATTAATATAATTGAACTTTTTTTAAATTATAAAATGAATCATTTAATAAAAAAATAAATTAAATTTTGTTTTTTATTTGTTTATTACTATAAATTAAATATAAATTTTTATTTTGATGTCTAATAATTAAAATTTAATTAATTAATTATTTTAAAATATTGAATTAAAATTTATTGTGAGACATAAAAGTTTGATAATATGTTAGAGATCTTATATTTTATATGGGATCCATAAAAAATTAGTGTAAGATCTCACGTTAAATGTTACTATTAAAGATGCCTTTATAAATAATCTCAATGATTAAGACTAAAAACTGATCAAGTGAGGTAAAGTTTAAATTTTATATAAAAATATTATAAATTGAAAAAGTAACTAATTTAAATAATTATTTCTTCTACTTCACTTTAAGTTTTTCATTCACTTTTCGTTGTAGATATATATGAAAACAATGAGGGGGAGATTGATGGAAATATCTCTACATTCCCAAAAGATGATTTTGATGATGATTCAAGTCAACTACATTCAAGTCAACACCATTCAAGATGAATTAAGGACAAACTGAATTTAAGATGTTGGTGAAAATGTGAAACATTTCCCTACATGCCCAAGATATGTTTTTGATAAAGATGATGATTCAAGCAAGTCCAAGATGATTCTTGAAGACTAGATAGAGTCTTAGAATACTAGATATGGATGTACAAGTTGATGAAGTAATATTATGCATAAGCCTCCAAAGCACAAGTGTAATAAAATTCATAACGTGATATTTTTCACTATCATAATCAATTATGATGCATGAGAAATGAAAAAATGATTTTCTCTGTCATAATTGATTATACTAGTAACATAATCAATTATGGAAATTCAAATTTGAAAAATATATTTGTTTTGAAGAATAAATATTTTTGAATATATTCTGATTTTTATTCACAAAAATATTAATGTCCAACGGCCATTTTCTGATGCTATTTTTCTATTTAATTAAGTTTTGATAAAAAAATAAAAAACACACAATTACAGAATTCGAAAATACAATTTACATTCAATCAGTTTTGAGAAAAGAATTTTGAGCAAGACAACAGAGATATTTTACACCTTCTAAGAAAACTTTCTTCTCTACTGCCTTTTGTGCTCTCATTGTTAATCACAATTGTTCTTGGAGATTGACATTCTACAGACTTCTACAATTTGTTGTCTTCATTACCCGGTGTGGCTGTTCTTATTTTTATTACCTTCATCCTTTGTGTATTGGTGGCAAAGGAGGTGTTTTTCATCCCTAGTGTGATTCTAGGAAGGTGTTCTTCCTTAGTGAGATTCTAAGGAGGTGTTTTCATCCTTTGATTTGTTCAAAGGAGGTTTTCATTCCTAGTGTGATTCTAGGGAGGTGTTCATCCTTAGTAGAATTCTAAGGAGGTGTTTTTTCATCCTTTGATTTGTTCAGAGGAGGTGTTCATCCCTAGTGGGATTCTAGGGAGGTGTTCATCCTTAGTGGGTTTCTAAGGAGATGTTTGTCTTTTTAATTAGTTTATTTTTTACTGGTTCTTTTGCTGAGTTGATTGTAATTTGTAAACTGAATTTGAAAGATAGTGAATTAGGAGTCACTCTTGTGTTAAGAGTTGACTGGGACCTGGATGTACGGTTGACTATACTCGAACCAGTATAAATCAATGTGTGCTCTTCTCTTTCCCTTATCTCTTTCTCTTTTCTTGATTATATTATCGTTTCCGCTTTATCTATGTTCAATCAAATTATTGACTCACATATAAATTTTTAATTTGACATCTATTCACCCCTCTCTAGATGCCATTTGTCTAACAATATATACAATGCTTATGAAAGATAGAGAAACATTCTTATCTAAACAAATTTAATTTAGATAGCTTTTTTTATTTTTAAAGTATTTTTATATATAAATTTGAGAAACATATATGTGGAGTCCGATAGAAATATTATAATATATTTAATTTGTTAATAAGACTTTTTTTATGAATAAGATTTACTTCTTGTAGTTTGAATTTAAAAAAAATTCACCTGGTAAGAAAAATTGAAAGATATAAGAAATTAATTATTTTTTAATTTTTCAAATTGTAATGGTCATATCTTTACATAAAAATAAATATTTTATTTATTTTCTTTTATTTTAAGAAATATCGTACATGTATGTATATTTTTCAATAAAAAATATGTATGTAAATTATATATATATATATATATATATATATATATATATATGTATATTTGGTCTGTTATACTATTTTCTTATTTTTAAACTAGTTGATATTTATAATAATTATATTAAAAATTAAATAATATTTTTTATTAATCTACATTGTATTTCTAAAATTAATAATGCATAAAAATTAAAATTTAAGTAACATATAACAATTTACGATGTAAAAGTTTTGATTTATGATAAATTTATTGAATTTTGTAATAAATTTTATATAGAAATATATATATATATATATATATATATATATATATATATACATTTTTTTCTTTTCCTTGTTATTTGCATTGCAGAAACTGTATAGTGCGTTAATAATGCTTTGCTTCATTTTAGCGACTTGTTGCTCGTTCGAAACTGTGCATTTTGGAATATTCCAAATGTTACCAATTAAAACGTTTAATTTGACATTTGTAGATTCCATACCAGGAAACTGATAGGAATTTGTAGGTATGAGTAACTCTTGTTTCCATACTTGATGTAAGTATGGGAATTTGTAGATTCCCTAATAATAATACATGTATAATAAATTACCTCTAATTTAAAAATAAAAGTAAAAAGCTACTGATTAAATTGTAAGTAAATAAATATTATAAGAAAAAAAATCCAAGGTATTATTGGATTGGATAATATAAGTGAATAAAACTTTATCTACCATAAAAGATTTAGTGATAAAAAAAATTGAAATAAACTATAAGTAAAATCTTCTAAACAATTCTCTGCTTTATAATATGCTTATCCTTCCAACATTGCGTATGGGTTTGATCCTGAGAGTCGACAAGCTCTGTGGGTTATGCACAAGATAATGGATTTGAGTTTGGCAACGACTCATATATAACATTATAAAAATATATTGTTGTATTCCAACTAAAGCGATGCTTATCACTTTCACTTCGTAGGGTCAGACTCTGAGGTAATGTAAATTTTAGAGTTCTTACTATTTTATTTTTAAAAATATATAATTATTATTGATTTTTACTCTAAATAACGTGGGATTCGTGAATATATTAGAATAAGTATTAATATTTTAATTAATAAATAAATTGTATAGAAGTTTCTATACAATAATAACAAATTTTGAGTTCATAATAATAACTAATTTTAATTAGTTATACGAATTTTAAAGGTATACACTACAACACAACACAAGATTTAAAATGCTAGGTGGACCAAAATATTGACTGCAGTGTCAGTCGTTGATAAGAAAAACATAAAGTCCATCACCAACTCAATCATTTTAGATAATATGTATTAATATTTCGAAGAGGATCTTTCTCCCTCAACCACATATCATTATAAGGTTAGGGGAGAAAATATTAGTGAAACTCACTTTTGGGTGAATTAGTGTGTATTTATATAAATAATTATATTTATAAATGTGAGTGGATGAAATCCCTGTTGACACAATTGATTTATTAGAAATTATTGTATGTTTTGTCTAATTTTCACGGTAGGTTAAAGGTTATTCAGTTTTTTTAGTAATATAAATAAAGAGATAATATAAAAATTAGTATTATATTATTATAAAAAGTTGTCCATTAATAACATATAAAAAAATATGATTGTTAAAATATCATTATTCAAAAATAATAAATTTAGAGTGAAGGTAATATTGTTGACATGAGTTAAATATATAAAAGTTTAAAATTACCGAAAATATTTATAATGAGAGTTACTTAATTAAAATATTAATTACTTGAGTTAACTTCTTATTCGAGGAACCTACCTACGTGGCATGTGATATAATAAGTTACTTTGTTTATAGTTATTTTGTCAAACAACTTAAAATAATTAAATCAACAGAGATGATTAAGGAAGCAGACAGAATATGAGAGAATAAAATTTTTAAAATCTATTATAAAACTCCTAATAGAATAAAATTAATAATAAGTTATTTAAAAATGATACCACATTATATATTTCTACTTTTTTTATTTTTTAAAATAAACAAGTTATGTGAATTACTCGTTAGAGACGATAAAAAAAATTGAATGATATCTAATAGATACATACATTTCTCAATAGAAAACGAGTTATGCATATAGTTGAAATAAAAAAAGAAAAAAGAATTATATTAAATATAATTACATAAAAATTACAATAGAAAATGAAAATTAGAGTAAAATTAATTTTATTTTCTCAAAATATTATTTAATTTTAGTCCTTTATCGGAAACTGAAAACACAAATTTGTAAATAAATATAGAATTTATATAAGTACTTAATACTCAAACGTGGATCGTAGGAAATATCCATTTAAATAAGAAATATTAAAAAAAGTAGATTTAAGAAATTCAATTAAATGCTTAGTCAATAACGGTGACAAGGAAGAATAAATAAATTGAATACTTATTCAATGAATTTTTACTTTATATGTGGGTAATCCCTTCACTAATGGGAGGCTTAGTCAAAATCGAATTGATATGCAACATGATAGAGCGCATTTTGTAACAATACTTTTTCTAATTATATTGGGGTTCATTGTCATACCTTGGTTTGCTGTCAATCTGATCACTCATCACTCTCTAATTCTTGTCCCACTCGCTGGTTCTTTTAAATTTCATGCTATGTGGGTAGATCATGATGGTTGTAGAAACCTGGTTGCTAAAGTTTGGGCTACTCATATTATTGGTTGTTACATGAATCGATCCCATAGATATTTATTTTAAGAAGGATGAGTTTTATCAGTGTCCTTAAATAACATATTGTATGTGAAAAAAAAAAATGAAGGTAGTGTAACGTTTGGTGTTACTTATGTAGATAATCACGGGAAATAAATCTAAAATAATTCTAGAGTTTAAGAATACAATAATAAAATAATTTAAAGTGACTTATCTTGATACGATGAAGTTATTTATTGACTTAGAGATTAAACATGAGGAGAATATTTATGTCCCAATAAACCTATATGCAAAAGAGATTCTGAATAAGTGTAAGATGATAGACTATATTTTAATCTCGATCTCTATGGAATTAGGAACAAAATTTTAAAAATTTAATGAAGGAGACCAAGTTCATCCAAACATATATCAAAGTTTAGTGGCAAGCTTCAGTTATCTTACAAGCACAAGACCCGATCTATTAGTGAGTGTTGAAATTGAAAGTCAATTTATGGAGGAGTCGAGCTATTCACATTAGAATGTGAAGAAGTGAATAATGTCATTCAGACTGTTTTATACTAGGTTGAATAATTACATACTGGTTGGATACTCGGAGATATGGATGATAAAAAAAAGTACATTAGATATGTATTTCTCATGGGAAACATAACTTTTATTTGGCTTTTGAGTTGAGTATGTACCTGTTAGATATTGTTTAGATATTGTTAAGATATTGTTAGATATTGTTAACCATAATATCAAATAATATCTTCTGTTTATTTTGTTTATTTTCAGTTACTCTTTTAGTTGTACCTCTTTCTATTATAAATAGATTACCCTATGTGTGATTTATACACAAGGGAGATTATCTCAAACCGTATTTCCTCTATATTCAACATGTTATCTACAGCTTAAGGTTATTTTGAAAAACATGCACTACAAAAAAAACGCTTATTATCTACTGGTAAAATCCGTAGGTAATGACAAAAATCCATAGGTAATGTTACTTTACCTACGGATTTCTTTCCGTAGGAAATCCGTATGTAATTCGCTCGTAGGTAATTACCTACAGATTTTTTTCCGTAGGTAATTTACCTACGGATTATAATCCGTAGGTAATGCACTCACCTAAACAAAATATTTTTATCCCCTCTCCTCCCTCTATATTATATTTTTAGAACTTTGAATTATTATTAGATTAAGAAAATTGTCATTGGCAAGATTCGAACCTAGTACCTCAAAATTGGAGGCTAATACTCCAACCACTAAGCTATTAGGATATTTTGATAATAACTTACAAATAAATTATATTTATATTTATACGTGTAAATATATAAATATAAAATATATAAATATAAAATATATAAATATAAAATATATAAATATAAAATATATATAAATATAAATATAAATATATTTATATTTTGATATATTTATATATTGATATATTGATATATTGATATATTGATATATTGATATATTGATATATTGATATATTGATATATTTATATATTGATATATTTATATATTGATATATTTATATATTTATATATTTATATATTTATATATTTATATATTTATATATTTATATATTTATATATTTATATTTATATATTTATATATTTATATATTTATATATTTATATATTTATATATTTATATATTTATATATTTATATATTTATATATTTATATATTTATATAGTTATATTTATATATTTATATATTTATATTTATATATTTATATTTATATATTTATATTTATGTATTTATGTATTTATGTATTTATGTATTTATGTATTTATATATTTATATATTTACACGAATAAATATAACTATAATTTATTTGTAAATTATTATTAGAATATCCTAATAGTTTAGTGGTTGGAGTATCATTTTTCAACTTTAAGGTAATGTGTTCGATTCTTACTAGTGATAATTCTTTTAGTTTAATATAATTTACCTACGGATAGTAATTCCGTAGGTAATTCCGTAGGTAATTACCTACGGAATTACCTACGGATGATATTCGTAGGTAATGGATAATAATTACCTACGGATAGTAATTCCATAGGTAATTACCTACGGAATTACCCACGGATGACATTACCTACGGATAATATTCGTATGTAATGGATAATTACCCACGAATAGAATTACGTAGGTAATATCCGTAGGTAATGTACAATTTACCTACGGATTTTTATCCGTGGGTAATATCCGTAGGTAATGTAAAATTTACCTACGGATTTTTATCCGTAGGTAATATTTTGTAGATAATAGGCTTTTTTTTTTGTAGTGATGAAGTCCATCACCAACTCAATCATTTTAGATAATATGTATTAATATTTTGAAGAGGATCTTTCTCCCTCAACCACATATAATGATAAGGTTATGGGAGAAAATATTAGTCAAACTCAATTTTTAAGGAAACAGACAGAATATGAGAGAATAAAATTTTTAAAATTTATTATTAAACTCCTAATAAAATAAAATTAATAATAAATTATTTAAAAATGATATCACATTATATATTTCTACTTTTTTATATTTTTCCAAATAAACAAGTTATGTAAATTACTTGTTGGAGACGATAAAAAAAATTGAATGCATATCTAATTACTAGATACATACGTTTCTCAATAGAAAACGAGTATTGTGTTATGCATATAGTTCCCCCAAAGTTTTGTAACTCCCATGTGATTTATTATTTTGGTCTCCCTAAATTTAATGAACATTTAATATATTTACTTATATATTTACAATTTTATCCTCTTAGCCCCTCCTTAGTTTTGTAACTCTCATATAATTTATGATTTTCTCCCTCTCAAACTTAATGATCATTTAATATATTTAAGTATATATTTACAATTTTATCCTTTTACCATTTCATCTTCTTACTTCCTTTTATATTTATTTATTAATAATATATTATTTGGCCCCTCCAAGATCAATGTTCAAGATCCACTCAGTGTCCTTAAAGAATATGTTTTGTATGTGAAAAAAAAAATGAAGGTAGTGTAACATTTGGTGTTACTTATGTAGATAATCACGGGAAATAATTCTAAAATAATTCTAGAGTTTAAGAATACAATAACAAAATAATTTAAAGTGACTTATCTTGATACGATGAAGTTACTTATTGACTTGGAGATTAAACATGAGCAGAATATGTCCCAATAAGCCTATACGCAAAAGAGATTCTGAATAAGTGTATGATGATTGACTATATTTTAATCTCAATCTCTATGGAATAAGGAACAAAATTTTGAAAATTTGATGAAGGAGACCAAGTTCATCCGAACATATATCAAAGTTTAGTGGAAGGCTTTGGTTATCTTACAAGCACAAGACCTAATCTATTAATGAGCGTTGAAATTTAAAGTCGATTTATGGAGGAGTCGAGCTATTCACATTAGAATGTGATGAAGTGAATACTAAGGTATATATGAGGAATAATGTCATTCAAATTGTTTTATACTAGGTCGAATAATTACATATTGGTTGGATACTTAAATAGTAATATGTGTGGAGATATGGATGATAAAAAAAAGTACATAAGATATGTATTTCTCATGGGAAACATAACTTTTATTTGGCTTTTGAGTTGAGTATGTACCAATATCTTTTTATGCGTGTCATCTTATATGACTTAGAAATTTTTTACCCTTGTTAAAGGAACAACAACTAGGTGCTGTAGACCCCTAATTTTGCCCGGCCTCTCAAATAAAAGCTAGGGAAACTTCATACAGTTCACCCGGCTTCATATCAAAGAAAAACCAAGAAGGACCTCCCACAACAGAAGACGGAGTTCACCCATTCACACGATAAAAGCCAAAAGAGACTTCCTACACAAAGACAAAGCTCGCCCGGCATCTTAATGAAGGCCAAGAAGACTTCCTATATGAAGATAAAGCTTCAACGGACACACATCGGCATCAATCTATGTCCGAAAAAGGAAAGGAAAGCTTCCGGGGTCCCGAGCACGAAAGCTGGACAAAACAGGTCGGGACCACGGTCCCAAAAGTGGGACGGCCGTCCCAACTGCAGTCAGCGGTTGGGACGCGCGTCCCGAATGTGGGACGGCCGTCCCAAACCCGGTTTAAGTGGGACGGCCGTCCCGACCTTCCTGGGGGTCCCGTTCGTGTAAATTTGCCATTTGGGACGGCCATCCCGGTCCGGACGGCCGTCCCAACCCGGACGGCCGTCCCAAAGTGCGCCGACTGCGAAAAACTATAAATAGGAGGCTCATTTGCCACTTTTTCACACCACGGACACTCCGGAGAGCTCGAAACACTTTAGAGCACTTGTCTACTCTCTCTCTCTCTCGAATGATCTTTCAGATTGCCTTAAATAGGTAACAATCGGTTAAGGAATTATATTCAGGCATTTGATTCTTCTTTAAATTTTTAGTAGAGTCGATCTTGTATTGGTGAGGAGAGACTGTGTGAGAGAGGGGTTGCCAAAACGCATCCTCACGGTTCGAGGTTCTCAATATAAAGCTTGCTACGGAGGTTCTTTTCAATTCCCTTCTCTTTTATTGTTTTATTTATTATTTTATTGTTTTATTTAGCTTTATTATGTCATGTAGAATAGGATCATGTAGATAGCTATTTTAATATCTCTTTTATTGCTTTATTTAGCTTTATTCATCATTTTATACACGCAACATAGAATAAAATCATGTAGATAGCCATTTAATATTATGTAATAAAATAGGGTAATCGCGTAATTTCTCGTAGTCTTTATTTAAATGAATTAATCTGTCATAGGGAACCCGAAAGGGGCGTTGTGGGGTGCTAACACCTTCCCCACACGTAACTAACTCCCTTACCCAACTCTGGTTATAATGGCCAAGTGCGGTTTTTCTTAAAATCAACATTTTTTTCTTTTCCAATGTTTATGGTCAAAACATTGGTGGCGACTCCATAAGAACCCCTTTTCGAAAACCTTTTAAAACAAAAACGCGAGTCTAAACCATCTTTTCGCGACCGCTCGCATAAACGTTTCTAAGACGTCCCCCTCCGGACGTCGGAAAGGGACGCGGCGACGGATGGCGACTCCACTGGGGAAGCTAGAGAGTTGATCCCATTTAGTGACGAGATAAATTCAAACTAAGTAATGATTTGAAATTACGCCTTTACCCTCCGTATGTTTTTACCTGTATGGCTTTAATAACTGCTCGTATGATTATTTACGCAAATTGTTTGAAATATAAACTGCACACAAAAACCCTTGCACACAACGAGTCCCTCTATACCGGGGGCAAGAGTGAATACCTATAGGGAGTGGGTGGCGGATACGATCGGTTAGTTGGCACACGGGGCTACTGTCGTTGTCGGAAAACCACCAACTCAAGGTGATAACTCTCTTCTTTTGGTCTAAAGGTGTCGCCACGGAGTTCCGGTGCATGACCCGAGGATTGAGAGATTGAGAGGTCCCTATAATGGGGGCACCTTGGGGACCTTTGGCCTGGTGAGAACGGTTTAGAACCACCCAAACCAAGCACGTTTCTGCAGGAAAACCCTACCTCGTAATAGCGTGGCTCTGCTCGTGGATGTATGAATTGTGTGTGCATACGTTTGCTGCATTTGTATTGATGCATTAGCATAGGGAAATCATACAACAAACAAAAAAAAATGAAAAAACCTAAAAATCATAAAAATACCCTTGTTATAAAATAAAAATTAGTAAAAGTCTCATAATTCATATCACCTTTTCTTCATCAAAAATAAAAAAGGGAAGAAAACATGACTCTCTTCATCAAAATCCATAAACATTCATATAGATAAGTTTTCTTTTCAAGAAAAACCAAGTACTACCATGAATCATATTAGGAACAAAACATGATAATACGTAGAAAAACAAACACTTGCATACACACATTTACAAAAATTCATCCTCATATCATGCATTTTCATTTCTACTTAGACAATGGAGGGATCCGAGTAATAGACGAGTTAAAGAAAGTGGAGATCCTTCTATGCCGGTGTAGAGAAGTTAAGGCATTTGTGTACATATATGCCACGGGAGGTCTATGCTAACTTTGAGAAGTCTTACGGAAGAATTCTTGACCTCCTGAAAATCAGCATTGATCCAATATTTGTTAGAGTATTGGTCCACTTCTGGAATCCCGATTTACACTGCTTCGAATTCTCGCAGTTTGACTTGGTACCGACATTAGAAGAATACGAACTTATGGTGAGATGGCCTCAATCAGTTGGGGTTTATGTCTGCCCAGGAGAATATACGGCCGTGAGTAAGGTTGCTACTATTATACGACTGCCTCCTCATCAATCTATCCTAGAGGGAAAAGGGAATATCAGAGGTTGGAAAATGGCTATAATAGAAGACCACTTAGTCTCTTTAGCGAAAAGAAAGAGCTGGTCAACATTCAACAAAACTCTAGCACTAGCAATGTTCGGAATCATATTATTCCCATTCCATGTAAACATCGTGGATCATGCCTGCAATGGACGCATTCTTCGCCTGGGATGTATACTCTAAGAGCCCTATACCTGCGATCCTTGCGATACCCTGCTTTCTGTAGAATTTTGCCGACGAAACAGGGAAAAACACTCAGATGTTGTATTCCATTGCTATATATATGGGGTGTTACTCACTTTTACGCCTCAAGCCACATGGGTGTATTTCCCGACCCTTTAAGAAATTTCTCAAAAATCCCTCTTCAACATCGTCAAGCCTTAGAGTGGAAAATCGAGTTAGAAAACTGGAACATAGAGCATGTATCATGGGTTTGCCCTTGGTTCCGACCAGGTTATATTCTCATACGATGCGGAGACTACCCGAGTATACCACTTCTAGGTCTCGGAGGCTGTATAGCCTACTCTCCTAAAATGGCTATGAGACAACTTATGAGAACTCAAACTGCGCCAACCCAAGAAGAGCTCAGAGAGTCGAGTCTATGCCACTATTCCCATAACTTTGAAGAAGTATCTACTGTCCAGGAAAGCATGGGAAAGACCAGGTCTACCTGGGGGATAAAGAACTCGGAAAGGCTCAAGTATCTACATCCCTTGAATATGAAGAATGGAGGAAAAATAGAGGGATACCCCTACCATCTTACTGCATTCACTAAAGCGTTAGCCAGCGAAGAGCTACAATTACAGGTCAATGCCTTAAACAAAAGGGTTGAAGTCATGGAAACTCAGCTGAGGACTTTTGAAGAAAAAGAGCAAGAATCAACCATTATAATAGATGGTCTAAAAAGGCAATGCAAAAAGAAGGACCATGAGATAGAGCTTCTCAAGAATGATTATGCTGACTACCAAGAAGAGGCTAAACAAACACTGAAAGTTCCGAGGCTTGAACAAGATAGTCTTTTCCAGGACATGAATGACGAAATAGCACGTTTTGAGAAGGCACTTGCAGAGCAGGCAAAAATGATCAAGTTGATGCAGGATGACCTAGCGGGAACTCGGTCTGGAGCACAAAAGTGGCAAGAAACAGCTGAAAAATACAAGAAAAGCCTGAATGAGCTGCATGATAAAGAAAAGGATGGTTTAGCTCGATACGGTCATTTACTTCGTGAAAGAGACCAAATAAGAGAGAGGTCTGACCAACAACACGCTTTGATCGTTCATCTAGAAGAAAAGATGAGAGAGGCTCGTCGATATAGTGAAGATATGAGTCAAGCGGTACATGAGCAAATCAAGATACTCGGAAACCATGTGAGAATAGCTGAAGACGAATTACGAAGAAAACCTAATTTACCTATAGGACTCTTCAAGCTTTTCAGTTTTTGTCAGCACTTGCTCCAAAGCATTGTATAGAAGGATTTACACTTTCTAATAAAAGGATTTATTTTTCTCTCCTTAAATTGTCTATTGCATTCATAAGTTGCATACATTCATATATCCCTCCTCATTTTAATAATAAAGATAATAAAAAGAAAGGATTAATTGATGTGCTTTCCACAAATCGGAAAAATGGAAAAGAAGCCTTTCGTCATCAAAATCTCTACGACAGTCGATAAACCCGAAGACGATAACAAACAAGCACCGTTAATCATTCCAAGGGAGAAGGCAATAACACCTATACGTTTATTCGTGCCTCGTCCTTTCCCTTACTTATCAAATAAAGCTGTACCTTGGAGATATTCGAAGAATTGCCAGTCAATCAAGACATCTCCAACATAGCCGGTATTGGGGGCATGACTCGAAGTGGAAGAATATATTCCCCAAGGAATTACAAGAAAATACTTCTAAAGAAAAGGTGAAAAATAAGGCCGAAGAGGAAAAAGAATCCAAGGAGGAGACAGATGAGTTACTCCAATACATAAGACAAAGTGAGTACTCCATCATCGATCAACTCAATCGTACTCCGAGCAAAGATAACTTTGTTATCACTCATAATGAGTTCAGAACCGCATCGAAACGCACTTGTTAAAGGTTTTGAATGAATCATTCGTTCCACATGCAATATCCCAAGACAAGTTTGAAGGAATTATTGGCAATATCACAGCCAATAATCACCTTACTTTCACTAACGAAGAATTCCCTTTGGAAGGGTCAAATCATAATAAGCCTTTGCATATCTCTGTCAAATGCAAGGAATATCTCATTTCCAAAGTTCTTGTGGATAATGGATCATCCTTAAATGTTATGCCTAAAAGTACACTCGACAAGATAACGAGTGCAAGGAACACACATGCGTCCAAGTAATACAATTGTTCGAGCCTTTGATGGATCAAGACGAGAAGTAGTAGGAGAGATCGATCTACCAATCCAAATCGGCCCTACTATCTTCAACATAGACTTCCACGTGATGGATATCACACCAGCATACGAGTTGTCTCCTTGGTAGACCTTGGATTCATAGCGCTAAGGCAATACCTTCAACGCTCCACCAGAAAGTCAAATTTGTGACAAATGATAAACTAGTCACGGTTCAAGCTGAAGAAGATTTTCTAATTAGTAAGCCGTCTATCCAGACCATATGTGGATGCGGCTGAAGAGGCTCTTGAAACATCTTTTCAAGCACTCGAAATTGCCTATATCGAAAGACTCCCTAGTAACATGAAGGTGGCCCATATGATGAAAAGATATGGATATCACCCGGGACAGGGGCTTGGAAAGAACGCTCAAGGAATAAGAGAGCCACCGGATTTCAAAGATAATCCGCTAAAGTATGGATTAGGGTATGACCCTACAAAAGATCAAACCATACGAACAACAGGGAAGTCTTACCCCAGAAGATGGTATTCAGAAAAGGAGGGGTATTAGCGCAAAGGGTAGCGTTAGTCGTTAGGTGTCCTTCTTTCGATTCTAAGGGATGTAAACCTAATGACTATTAGAGATCACTCCTCGGGGTATGCCCGTCCCCAGAGCATCTCTAGGGCACACATTTCTCCAAAATTACAAAAAGAATGCTATTCTTACTATCTGTTTCTCTTCTTGCTAAATATGTCTATACCCCATTTTTAATAAACAAAGTTTAGATGAATGTTTTGTTATAAATGCGTCAGAATGATTAAAGCGCCGCAAAGAAAAGTAAAAAAAAAGAAATGATTGATTAACTAGAAACACAAATAAAATCTATCTTGACAAAATCAAGTTTCGACAATGTTGTGCAAAAAAAAAATATATATATATACACATACAAAAAAGAAAAGCCCGTCAAGGTCAAAGACCAAGACAAGAAAATAAAAGGGCAAAATACCCGGCAGGAAACCCACAAAGGGGGCTGCGCAAAAATTAGGGTAAACCCAGCAGGAGACCAGAACAATAATAAAGGGTAGCCTAGACAAAAGTTAGGGTTATTAAAAGTCAGCTAGGTATTCCCAAAAAAATAAATAAATACAAAAAGGAAACCTAGACAAAAATCAGGACATAAGCACAATATCCTAGGCTGAAAACCCGAAAGGGCGGCCTAGGGAAGTTAGTCGATCACAAAAAAGCGCCATAAATCGATAAACAACGACGCCACGTTATAAGAGCAAAACGTTTTGTCTAAACTAGCCTAAACACTTGAACCAACCCTGGCTAGCCATTCTTACAAAAACCTTTATTACAAAAATATCACTCTAAAACACAAACCTTTGCAATAAATCCTTTTCCTTCTCTTCTCTTGACCATTTCACTAAAGCATTCAAGTAATAAAGGGGAATGTGATAACATAGTGATCAATAGGAAGGTTGAAATCCCTAAGGAAAGGAAGGAGGGCATTGACATGGCAGTTGCTCTACGAATGGAAAATTGCTCTTCGACCATAGCAAAGGAAATTCCAAGACGGTAAATCAGTACAGTTAAGCTTGTTATCCAAGAAACAGGACGATGTTAAGGGACAACACCAAGAATGCGCCCAAAGTCAAAGCACATCAGTTAAAACTCTCGAAATATTAACTGAAATAGATCCTAGGATGCATATCATGAAGCATTACATGCATTAAAGCATAGATGAAGGGAATCCTATCTTCAATTTCATCAAAAAACACGAAAATTAACTCAAAAAAAAGCAAAAACCCACTTAAGAAGCTTGGGACGGCCGTCCCAAAGTCCGAGCGGCCGTCCCAAGTGCCATTTTTCGTTTGGGACGTGCGTCCCGGAGAGGGTCCCGGCCTATGCAATTCTGTCATTTGGGACGGCCGTCCCAGAAGCCCGAGCGGCCGTCCTAAACTCCCTGCGCGGCCTATATATGTGGGGCACGAATTTGAGCTTTGGCACTTCATTCCAAGCTTTCTACCTTGCTTCTCCTCCCTTTCTACACATTTCTAGCATTCTTAAGTAAGTTTTACCTGCAATGGAGCACGGAGAAGCTTCGTCCGGAAGAAAACGCACCGGGACTACCTGCTAGAAGAGCTCCTGTCACTAGCATGATGATGGCCGAAGCACACCAACAACGACTGGCAAATATCCAACAATTTGCCTGGTACCCGATGCTTGCAATTAGACTTCGGGATCCTAGCTACATTTGGCTGGGAGCAAGATGTCCGAAGATTCATCCACAACATAGGATGGGATTTTCTGCTCAATGAACCACCTACTCGAATTCATCGCACCGCTACGATGGAGTTTCTCGCCTCTGTCCACATGATGGAAATGCCATCTACCATTCCTGGAGTGCCACCAACACAGGCTGTCTCCTCCTGGATGGATGGAGCCTATCGGACCACCGCCTTGGATGACTTCAACGTCATCATGGGATTCTGCCGCGGCCGATACGAGAACCCGGAATATCGGTCCGCATATCTGGAGAAACTGCAGTTCTTACCACCACCAGTATGTGGAGGGACATTCCTGGAGCTATCAATCTCCCATCTCATCTAAAGGGTGCAGCCTTCAATCCCCCTCTTCGCATATGCCACAAGTTGCTTGCTGGGACCATTCACAGCAGGAAGGAAAGCCAGGGAAAGGTCACACTAGCTGATCTTTTTATAGTCTACTGCATGCATCGGGACACCGATGCAACCCAGGATACGCATTCCTGAAGGCTGTGAAGGAATGCGGTACTCGAGGACCAGCTGGAGCGATCATGGTGGCTCCCTTCCTTACCCCTCTTGCTGAATACTGGGGATGTAACGACGGAGAAGATCTCCCAGCCGAGCTTCGACAGAACCGATCAATGGAGGAATGCCGACGCACATGAACATCCTCGGCGAGAGAGGGTCAGGTTTCATCTTGAACCCTATCATCTCGATTTCATGGGATATGCGAGACTTCAACACGCCACAAGACATCCCTACCACTTCGAGTCCAGCGGCGAGTCACGAGACTACGATCTCTCGGCTTGTACCGACGCTTAGACGAGGAGCATGCATACATGCAAGGAGAGTTCCAGTTCATACGCCGGCGGTTTGGCTAGCTCAGCTGTCAGGCAAGACAGGACGGACCGCCGGATAGAGAGCCTGGTCCAAACTCAGGCGAGATTCCAGCGCCGCCTACTCGCGCAGCTTCCTTCGCCAGTACCATCTGCCCATTCCGGCCCGAGGCGAGATGACTAGGATTTATTTATATAGCTTTCTAGTGTCCTAAATATGCTTGAAATGTATCCAACAAAAAGCGGTAATGAATAAAAATCGTCATTTCTATTTTACACTTCGCATTCAAAAAGCCCATGTGTACAAAATAAAAGGCACACATGATCTATTAAAAAGCCGGATTTCAAAACAGCTCGCGATAGCAAACTAAACCGCGATGGAAAAAGGCGGAATCCGAACCATTTCAGCGAGAATGAGGAGCTCCAAGAAAGCTAATTCCAACCATCAACCTCCTACACCAATAAAAGAAGGTACATCAAAAACGAAAAAGCCAACGGAAAAGCTCAATTATCCCCAAGCGGATCCTTGTCTACTCCAGAGGCAAAACAAAAAGAATACCTCGCGACTCATCCTCGTCACCACATGAGTCATCAAGCACACTCACGCAAGAGTCTCCATTTCATTCCCCAAAGAAGAATAAGGACTACACAAGAGTCCATCGAAAGAAAGCACAGAATCAAAACATCCCAATCACTAGGGGGCAACAAAAAGAAAGAAAATAAAAGCCTTTCATCCTCCAACAAAGGCCACTACATGAAAAAGCCGAAAGAAAATCCCCAAGAAGAGCACATCAAGAAAAATCTACAAAAGCAGAAAAGGAGAAATTTCCATCCCCAGGAAGCCAATAAAATTCCCCAGGGATCATTACAAAGAGAAGAGAAAATATATATCTTTCCATCTAACGTGCATAAAAGGCGCACATACAAACCCATTCCCCAGCAGAAATAAAAGCATAGACAAAAACCGAGTTCAAGCAATAAGGAGTCAAAAACTCCATTTTCCCTCTAAGGGGGCAATTCAAAAGAGATCTCGAGTCGGAGCAATCAAATTCTCAAAAGAAAAAATTTCACTAGGTGAGCTTACAACGGAACTACTGTTTGCTCAAAATAAGCAAAGAGCTAATATCCCAAAGAAATGGGAAATTAACCTATGCGAGAGGTAATGCAAGCCCAAAAGCATAAAAGTCTTCACCATCGCTGAAGCAATTGTCTAATCAAGAGGCACAATCAAAGTCCCCAATAAATTCCTCAACGAAGAATCCCCGGTAAAACAGGATGACTAAAATAGAAAAGTCAAAAAGAAAGAAAATCAATCATTCCTCACGGAATAGGCGCATGATCGGAGACAATAAGTCGCCGAGAACCGGGTGAGGGTATGTACTCACCTAAGCCTTGCAAAACGAGGCTTACAAAAAACTTATACCGGGTGGGGGTACATACTCACCTAAGCCTTGCAGAACGGGGCTTACAAAAAACTTCATACCGGGTGGGGGTACGTACTCACCTAAGCCTTGCAGAACGGGGCTTACCAAAAACTTCATACCGGGTGGGGGTACGTACTCACCTAAGCCTTGCAGAACGGGGCTTACCAAAAACTTCATACCGGGTGGGGGTACATACTCACCTAAGCCATGCAGAACGGGGCTTACTAAAAACTTCATACCGGGTGGGGGTACATACTCACCTAAGCCTTGCAGAACGGGGCTTACAAAAAACTTCATACCGGGTGGGGGTACGTACTCACCTAAGCCTTGCAGAACGGGGCTTACCAAAAACTTCATACCGGGTGGGGGTACGTACTCACCTAAGCCTTGCAGAACGGGGCTTACCAAAAACTTCATACCGGGTGGGGGTACGTACTCACCTAAGCCTTGCAGAACGGGGCTTACCAAAAACTTCATACCGGGTGGGGGTACGTACTCACCTAAGCCTTGCAGAACGGGGCTTACCAAAAACTTCATACCGGGTGAGGGTACATACTCACCTAAGCCTTGCAGAACGGGGCTTACAAAAAACTTCATACCGGGTGAGGGTACATACTCACCTAAGCCTTGCAGAACGGGGCTTACAAAAAACTTCATACCTAATGGGGGTAAGTACCCACAAAAGTCTAGTCAAATACAGACTTAAACCAGATAGGGGTTAGTACCTATCAAGATATTTATCATCCGGAGGATCGACAAGGAGCAAGTATCAGAAGGATAGCCGGACAAAGGGTTAACTCCTTCCCCTACCAACTAATTATGTCGGCATGTTAAAGCCAACGAATTAGTTAGGCGGGTGAAGGGGGGCAGCTGTAGACCCCTAATTTTGCCCGGCCTCTCAAATAAAAGCTAGGGAAACTTCATACAGTTCACCCGGCTTCATATCAAAGAAAAACCAAGAAGGACCTCCCACAACAGAAGACGGAGTTCACCCATTCACACGATAAAAGCCAAAAGAGACTTCCTACACAAAGACAAAGCTCGCCCGGCATCTTAATGAAGGCCAAGAAGACTTCCTATATGAAGATAAAGCTTCAACGGACACACATCGGCATCAATCTATGTCCGAAAAAGGAAAGGAAAGCTTCCGGGGTCCCGAGCACGAAAGCTGGACAAAACAGTAGCCGGACCACGGTCCCAGAAGTGGGACGGCCGTCCCAAACCCGAGTTTAAGTGGGACGGCCGTCCCGACCTTCCTGGGGGTCCCGTTCTGTGTAAATTTGCCATTTGGGACGGCCATCCCAGTCCAGACGGCCGTCCCAACCCAGACGGCCGTCCCAAAGTGCGCCAGCTGCGAAAAACTATAAATAGGAGGCTCATTTGCCACTTTTTCACACCACAGACACTCCAGAGAGCTCTGAAACACTTTAGAGCACTTGTCTACTTCTCTCTCTCTCTCGAATGATCTTTCAGATTGCCTTAAATAGGTAACAATCGGTTAAGGAATTATATTCCGGCATTTGATTCTTCTTTAAATTTTTAGTAGAGTCGATCTTGTATTGGTGAGGAGAGACTGTGTAGAGAGAGGGGTTGCCAAAACGCATCCTCACGGTTCGAGGTTCTCAATATAAAGCTTGCTACGGAGGTTCTTTTCAATTCCCTTCTCTTTTATTGTTTTATTTATTATTTTATTGTTTTATTTAGCTTTATTATGTCATGTAGAATAGGATCATGTAGATAGCTATTTTAATATCTCTTTTATTGCTTTATTTAGCTTTATTCATCATTTTATACACGCAACATAGAATAAAATCATGTAGATAGCCATTTAATATTATGTAATAAAATAGGGTAATCGCGTAATTTCTCGTAGTCTTTATTTAAATGAATTAATCTGTCATAGGGAACCCGAAAGGGGCGTTGTGGGGTGCTAACACCTTCCCCACACGTAACTAACTCCCTTACCCAACTCTGGTTATAATGGCCAAGTGCGGTTTTTCTTAAAATCAACATTTTTTTCTTTTCCAATGTTTATGGTCAAAACATTGGTGGCGACTCCATAAGAACCCCTTTTCGAAAACCTTTTAAAACAAAAACGCGAGTCTAAACCATCTTTTCGCGACCGCTCGCATAAACGTTTCTAAGACGTCCCCCTCCGGACGTCGGAAAGGGACGGCGGCGACAGGTGCGATTATGATCCGAGTTGATAATAGGTTGACTATTGAATTGGTAAAGAACTCGATTAACCATAAGAGAGATAAGCACATTGATTTCTTCCAGGAACACGTAAAGGAAGAGAATGTGGAGTTTGTGCACATGGCGAGACAAGATCAAATTGGAGATATATTCACAAAGTCATTACCTACAACTTTGTTTGAGAATTACGAGAAGTTGATCAAGATGAAGGAT
This sequence comes from Sphenostylis stenocarpa, assembly GCA_963425845.1. Lineage (NCBI taxonomy): Eukaryota > Viridiplantae > Streptophyta > Magnoliopsida > Fabales > Fabaceae > Sphenostylis > Sphenostylis stenocarpa. The sequence goes on along the minus strand of OY731402.1, from coordinate 43,864,327 downwards.
GAAAGAAGTTCTTAGGTCAGTCAGGTCAAGTTTTGGCTGATTTCAATTAGAAGAGAAACATTTAAGTTTACGAAGGAGTTTTGTTAAATAAAAATTAAATGTCAAATAATAGGTTAAATGTTAGTTTGAATATTTTGATTGAACATATACTTTAAGCAAGAATCAGGGATTACAATTTTGTTATTAGTTAATAGTAGTTAACAATATGATTCTAGACAGTTAAGACTAGGAAAAAAGAAAGTAAAAATTTTAATCTTTTAAACACATAAGTATATTATTTGATATTATTTGATGATTATGATGGAGAGACAATAATATTCATACAAATTACAATAATTCTAGGAATTCTTTTACATCAATTCTAACATTTTTTACATGTTTAAGCATCAAGAAACATATGTTCAAGTTAAATATGTGAAGCTACATGAGCAAGTGAAGACTCAAATTGAAAATAATAAAAATGAAAGTTATGCTTGACAAGCTAACAAAGGAAGGAAGAAAGCAATGTTCCAACTTGGTGACTAGGTTTTGGGTACACATAAGGAAAGAAAGATTCCTAGAACAACAAAAATCTAAGCTCTAACCTAGAGGAGATGGACCTTTCCAAGTGGTAGAGAAGATAAATGATAATTCCTACAAGATTGATCTCCTTAAATGAGTATAATGTGAATACCAACTTCAATATTTTTGAGTTTTCTCCTTTTGCTGCAGATGATAAATCTTTATATTTAAGAACAAATTCTTCTCAAGAGGGAGGAAAAGATGTGGACAAAAAAGTCCAAGACTATGCAAAAAAAATATGAAGATCTAATTGAAGACTTAGTTGGACTAATGACAAGATGAAGGGTTAGAAAGACTCAAGAAACATTACAATAGAAGATGACTCTTTTATGGGAGCCCCAACAGTCAAAGACCCAAGACATTGAGGAGGTTAAGCTTGTTATATGTATAGTAGTAGGCTTGGAGACATATAATTTGCTTAATTTACCATTTGGGAAAAATTTTAGCTTTGCTTGTAATGTTTTGGTTTTCTTTCATTTTATTTAATAACAAATGAAATCAAACCCTAAATATGCATTTATGATTTTTGAACTCAAAAACAGATGATTTTTGCCCAAAGTGAGAATATCTCTCTATTAGGGTTGTTCCTTGCTTCTTTGATCTTAAACAAAATCACCAACTATTATGAGGATCATTCTTATCCTTATCAAACTTTGTATGTGACGCCTTCCTTCATTTTCAATTCCTATTTTTCTGTTCTTAATTGATTTCAATTAGTCAATCCTTTTACCTTAATTCTATTTGGATCATATCAAGCTTCATGGTGTTCTCTAGTAGAAACTTAAGATTATGAAATTTGAATTTAAAAATCCTGGAACAAATCTACCTCTGATAATGTTCTGGATTATGTCATAGTTAAGCAAAAACAACTTGAATAGGTGCAAACCTTTATTTTAACCAATGGTTCGAACTAAGATTTGCTTTGCCAGGAAATTAATGCTCAAAAAAAAGATTTGAATAAAGCTCTTAACATTGAGGAAACTTTTTGGAAAGAGAAATCTAGAATGATCTGTTTATCAAATATGGTGATAGAAATGTTGAGTTCTTCCACTTAGTGACCAAAAGTAAGGCTAAGCTACAACAAATTCATTTTCTTAATGATGGTATTAATACGTTCATTGATAGCTCCAACATTGAAAACCATATTCTTACTTTCTATAAACAACTGCACTCCAGCACCAACCTACATGACAATAATTTAGAGGATTTTTTTCATGATATTATTCCTCACTTTCTCTCTGACTTAGATAATGACATGCTTAATTGTTTGCCCTCGCGAGATGAAATTTGTAATGCAGTTTTCACACTTAATAAATAGGGTGCTTGATACATACCCTTTTAATAATACATTAGCTGGTTGTAATTGTATAACTGCCCATTTAGTTATAACCTATAAATAGAATTAAGATTCAAGTTTTAGGGACAAATTGTATCAGAATTCTTGTATTCTTTGTAGTATTTAGTTCAAATACAAATTCTTGGATTCCTTTCTTCCTTAGGAATCCTTGTTTTCCCTTTCTTTTTTCTTTGAACTCCTTAGAGTTCCTAGTTCATATTTGGTTTCGTATCAGTGGTATTAGCTAGGACCTTCCAACTTCTCATGTAATGGCTGACGAAACTCGATCATAGAACGCTTTAAAAGAAATGGAAGAAAGCATGGAGGATCATTTGATTTCAAAGATTGACGAACAATTGAATTCTATGATTAATGTTTCATGGTTTTGGAAGGGATGATGCACCAAAATCTTGATAATTCTTTAAACCAAAAGATCCAAACCGCAATCCACAATCAATAACCTCATCAAGGTGAATGTCACAACAATTCATCATCTTTTTGTGGAACTCATTTAGCATGCATCGATTTTCTGAAGTTCAATGGTGAAAATGTTAATCAATGGACTTATTAGTGTGAAATACACTTTTTAATTTATTCAACCCCTTAAGATTATAAGGTGAAGTTAGTTATTGCACATTTTGAAGGAAAGACTTTACAATGGCATATTTCCCATGCTAAAACTAGAGGGTTTGTTGTTTTTCCTTCTTGGCCTGAATATACAATGATCTTGATAGAAACATTTGGAGATGTCTGTGATGACCATATGTTAGAGTTAATAAAATTATGACAGAAAACTACAATTGTTCCTTATCATGAGGAATTTGATGTTGTGATTAATAAACTCAATTTGCCAGAAGAATATACCCTTAGTTGTTTTTTGGGAGGATTGAAACAAGACACATAAATGATGGTTAGGATGTTCCAGCCAACCATAATATGAAAATCCTTTACATTAGCCAAGTTATATGAATCAACTAACACACAACCTAATACTGTAACCCCTTTTTCAAAACTCTTTAAGCCTACTATTGCACAAAAATTCTTGACCAAGAATCAAACTGAAACAGATCCCTACCACAAATCCATTATTACCTAAATCTACAATACAAACCACTTGAACACTCACTCCAACTTATATGAGTGAAAGAAGGGCTAAAGGCCAATGTTATTTTTGTGACCAACCTTTTACCCCAAAACATAGCCTCACCCACAAAAAACTTCACATACATGTCATGGAATTGGGAAATCTTATTACTTCAGAAGAAGAAGACCAAGATACAAATGAAGGAGGGAGTGAGTTAGTTGAACCTCAAATATTTGTAAATGCTTTGATGGGTGTTCCATGCTTTAGAACCATGAGAGTGGTACGCTACCACAATAAGAAACCCATCCATATTCTGATTAACAATGGCAGCACACATAAATTTTTAGATGTGGAAATGGCTAAGAGGTTAGACTATAAAATTCAAGATCTTAAATCCTCACATGTAAGTGTAGCTGATGGTAGTAAATTAAGCATTACATCTATTGTTAGACAATTCAAGTGGACAATTCAGAATACCGTATTTTGTTCTAAAATGATGTTTATTTTGTTAGGGTGTTATGACATAGTTTTGGGCATAGAATGATTGGTCACTTTGGGGGATATCACATGGAATTTTGACAAATTGAGTATGAAATTCAAGGTACAAGGAAGAAAACATGTTTTAAGAGGAGCATCGTCATGCTAAAACAACAACAATTGGGTAAAGCCTTAGCTAAAGGTGTACACCTATCCATGCTGCAGGTTTGTGGTGAAAACATCAATCTTTTATACTCCCTAACAACTCATGCAGATCCGCAGTCCACCCTTGCCTTATCTAGCAGTTGTTATTTGGGTTGCAGGATATTTTTCAAACCCAAATCAATTACCACCTAGGAGGAAAGGCTTTGATCACAAGATACTTTTAGTAGAAGGCAATAATCCGATTAACAAGAGGCCATATATATATATATGCTAAGAATCAAAAGGATATTATTGATGGGTTGGTCGAAGATTACTTGAAAATAGGAATTATTCAGAAAAGTATTATCCCTTTTGCTAGTCAGCTGTCTTGGTAGGACAAAAAGATGGTTCTTGGAGGTTGTCTGTTGACTATAGAGATTTAAATAAGGCTACAATAAAGGATATGTTCCTTATTCCCTTGGTAGAGGACTTATTAGATGAGCTACATGGTGCAACAATTTTTTCTAAAATTGATTTGAGATCGGGGTATAATCAAGTGAGGATGGATCCTGTTGATATTAACAACTCGTTAAGAACACATGGGGGCCATTTTGAGTATCTAGTAATGTCGTTTGGGCTTACTAATGCACCAACAACTTTCTAAGGATTGATGAATGGAGTCTTTAGGGATTATTTGAGGAAGTTCCTTCTAGCTTTTTTTTATGATATTTTGATATACAATGACTGTTTGCACAACCATTTGAACCATCTCAAACAAGTGTTGTCCACTATGAGAACACATTCACTATTTGCTAAATTGTCAAACTACTACTTTGGTGTTCACCATGTAGAATACTTGGACCATTTCATATCAAAAGAAGGCATCTCTATTGACCCATGGAAGATAACTATAGTGCAGAATTGGTTGTTGCCTCAAAACATCAAACAACTATGAAGTTTCTTCGGCCTTATAGGTTATTATTGGAGTTTTGTGAAACACTATGGCAGTATTGTTATACCACTCACTGACATGATTAAAAAAGACAATTTTTTATGGACTAATGAAGCCAAAAATACTTTCCAACAACTAAAATTGGCATCAGTTCAAGCTCTTGTTCTTGCATTGCCCAATTTTGATAAGACATTCATAGTGGAAGTTGATGCCTCGACCCTTGATATTGGTGTTGTGTTAATGCAAGAGACTCACCCTATTGCTTACATTAATAGAAGACTGAATCAACAACAACAAGGCAAAAGAGCTAATTGGGGTAGTTTTTTCAATCCAAAAATGGAGGTATTACCTTTTGAATAGGAGTTTCATAATAAAGACAGATCATTGCAACTTAAAATTTATCTTGAATCAAAGATTTACCACTGTTTTTCAACAAAAATGGTTGGTGAAACTAATGAATTTGATTTTCCCGTTGAATACAAACAAGAAAAGGAAAACAAGGTAGTTGATGCTTTATCTAGATTTTATAATGTTGATTTGTAGGCCCTCACAGTGCATACATTAGAGTCATACCTCTTAAACATAACCAAGCAGACTTGGGTGATTGATCCAGCCATAAAATATATCATTCTCATAAACACTACACATGAAAATGATCTTAGTTAAGAAGAAAAGATAGACTAGTCATTGGGAGGGATGCGACCTTGAGAAGGGACATCATCACTTGGTTCCATAACATTGCAACAATTGGTCATTCAGGTCAACATTGTTAGAGTCGCGCAGCGGAATGTTCGCGTTGTCGGACAAAAACCAAGAGGGGGGGTGAATTGGTATCTTAATAAAAATTAGGTTTTAAAAATTTTCCCCAAATTTTACCGATTAAAATACTATGTAAACGTAAATAGAATAGAGATAGAGTCTTACACAGGAGATTTATACTGGTTCGGATCAAAAGACCCTATGTCCAGTTGCTAATCACTCAAATAGAGGATTAACGTTGTCACTATAATCAAAGTTGTTACAAACAAATAACAATTGAATAGATAAAGTAAAGAAAACACCTCTCTTGAAATCCACAAAAGATGAAAAACAGTTTTCCCTAGAGACGGCACAACACATAATCCACTAAGAACTCCACTTAGTGATTCTTATAGCTTCTAGCCCACACCAGGTTCCAAAAGCCCCTTTTTCTTCCAACAAACAGTTCTCTAGCACTCATAGCACTTAACTTTTGTTTGAAAAAGGTTGTTCAAATTTTTTGAGAGCCATAGAGAACCTTAAGTAGATGAATTAGGGTTTGGGAATTGGGGATTTTCGGAACTAGGAGTATTGGGATTAGGGTTTTCAAAAATAGGTTTAATTTGAAGTTGAAAATCAAAATCTGACTGAAATAATCGGTTAAATGAAGTGTTAATCGATTATTACAGAGCCAAAATCAACAGAACCTAAAAACTCTGTTTTAATCGATTAAAAGCCCTGTTAATCGATTAACAGGCCTGTTAATCGATTAACAGGTGTGTTAATCGATTATTACATTGAACAGTTATAGAAAATGGTTTTTCTCACTGTAATAATCGATTATCTGATGATTTAATCGATTAAACTCGAGGCTAACTGATAAATTTGAGTTTTTGAAGCTTCTAAAGAGTAGACTATGTACCGGCTATCTTAGACTCTAATATTACAAACTCAAACTCATCAAAACAGAGTTATTACACAACAATATAAGTCTTCAACACTCTAAGTTCTTTGTTCTTGAATCATCATCAAAATCAACAAGTTTCATGTCCATGTAAGTTCAACATCAAGTCCTTGTATGTTCAACAAACATGTCACTTTGTAAGAAATAAAAGAAGTTTTTTTATTGGAAATGTATGTCCAAAGTAGTAAAATAATATGTGTAGCAGTGTAGTATTTACCAAAAGTGCAAAACTGAGATAGTAACATCTCCTGGCCTCTTACAACCCTTACCATTACTTGACATGGTTTGACAACACATAACCATGGATTTCATAGAAGGATTTCCTATGTCTTTTGGTAAACAGGTTATATTTGTTGTTGTTGATATATTAAGTAAGGTTGCACATTTCATGAGTTTGCCTCATCCGTACAATGCTAGTGAGGTGGCTCAAGTATTCATGGATATCGTCTTTAAATTGAATGGTTTCCATAATCTATCACAAGTGACAGGGACACAATCTTTATAAGTCAATTCTGGCAAGAATTGATGGATTTTCAAGATGTACAAATCAATTTATCTTTAGCTTATTATCTTAAAAATGACTGTCAAACTTATGTAGTTAATAGATGTTTAGAAACATATTTGAGATGCATGTGTTACAAGTGGCTACCTTTAGCAGAATGGTGGTACAACACTTTCTTCCATAGCTTCATTCAAGCCACCCCTATTTATAAGAAATTTCCTATTTTCAATAAATAGAGGATAATCTAGATAAACATTATTTGGTAATTATAGACTTAGTTGTGGGGGTTAAAACAAAGGTTGACAATTGAAGGTATTGAACATAATCTTTAAAAATGAATGAATGAGTTGCACCTGAATCATACAATATATTTCAATTTTCACCTATAATGAAACACGTACCTTAGATCATATCATTATTTTGATTTTCTTCAGCTCCAATCATGGTATATACTATCCCTATTGTAAGTCTTGTTTTGGATGTAAAAGGATTAAAATGTGGTTTTTGTTACTGACATTTAGAGAATACATGACCATATTTTACACACTTGAAACAGATAGGTCCTTTAAAATGACAATCTTTGGTATAATGATCTAGCCCACACTTAAAACACCTAAGCTAATTATTTACAAGTTTGTTAGAACTTTTTGCAGAAAATTGGTTGTGTTGAGGTCTCCATTGGGGCTGATTTAAGGATTTTCCTTCTTGTCTCCTCTTATTTTCCTGGGTTCCAAAATATATTGGTTTCTTATTTTGATTGTTTTCAAAATCTTCCAAAAATGTATATTTGTAAATAAGCGTGGGGAAATAAAAATTTTCTAATATTTCCACGATTTTTCTCAATTTAGACCTAAGTCCATTCTCATATTTTATACACTTCTTTCTTTCATTTGGGTGATAAAAGAATGCAGAGTATTTCCCTAACTCTTCAAACTTAGAGGCATATTCTCCTACTACAATACTCTCTTGTTTCAATTGCATAAACTCTATTTCTTATGCTCTCCTCACATCACTGGGAAAATATTTTTCTAAAATTCTTATTCCGAACACTTTCCAAGTAATGATTATTTGTTCTCTTTCTAATAATCTCCTAGTACTATCCCACCAATATTTAGCCTCTCCTATTAACATAATTAACCTTTTGGTTGTCAAAACAATTCATAACTCAATATTTTGTTCAATTCTTTAATCCACAATTCAACTTTTTCTGGGTTATAACCTCGAGAGAACTATGGAGGTTGTTTCTTCTAAATTCAATTAAACCTTGTGATTCAGTGTTTTCTCCAGGCCTTTGGTTCTTTAATAATACAACAGTCATATCTCTAGTAGCTTGTACTACTTTTTTCAATTCATTATTCCTCCTATCATTTTCCATTAGAATTATATAAGTTAGTGTTCATAAAATTTCATAATGGACTCATTTCAAAGGTCTCATAACAAATGTTATTATGATACCTTTAAATGGATGTCCTTTTTCTTAAGTTATTAATTTAATTATATTTTAAGAGGTGATTATTTTTTTACTAAATCATGACAAAAGTAAGACATGGGATAAATGTTTATACACTTATATGTATAAATATATGAAATTTACAACTTTACATGTAAAAATTAAAGCTAAAAAATATTTTTCATCTAAAAGTGATTGATTTATCAATGATATTTGTTTTTGAGCTTGATACCTCTATTTATTTAAGTTGATATTTTTAGTTGTATCATGTATAAGAGATAAAATAGGAAAGTGACAACATATATCATGTAAAATAATATCATTTCCAAATAATCACTTTTAATTGAATATCATGTAAAATTTGCACAATAATATCATGTAAAATTTGCACAATAATAGAATATAATAACACAGTTAGTGAATTTAATTGATGTAAATCACTTTTAATCGATATAGTTCCACATCCCAGAGCTTTTAATCGATTCTTTCGCAAAATAATCGATTAAAAATAGAACATATAGTCTAGGTGAATTTTTGTAAACGAATTTAATTGATTAAAAATCGAATTAATCGATTAAAACATTACGAATTGTCTATGTAAGTATGTTTGTGAATGAAATTAATCGATTAAAATGATTTTATATCGGCTAAAACTATCAGAATATGTATTGTTTGATCTATCTAAAGACTCTAACTCATTTTTTGCTTTCAAAATCAAACACCTTTATCATATTAAAAGTAGTTCAGGGAGTATTTCTGGTCAAAGAGCAGTTAATTGTACAGACCAAATAAAAACATAAACAAAATATCAAAGAAAACAACAAATTAAAACATACAAATCTTATGATAGAAAGGACCCTTCTTGATGAGATTAGTCGTCCCAATTTCCTTGATTCATATGCATATCTTCCATTTTGGTATAAAGATCCGCAATCTGGTTTCCTAGGTTGGTGATTTGAATGTTGGTTTGCTGGAAATGCTGATAAGACATTTCCATATGTTTTCTTTGGTTTTCTTGCAGTGTATTCATTTGGGAAAGCATAGTCTGCTCAAACTGTGAGAGTGGAGTCCCATGGTCAGGTTGTTCTATGTAGGGTATGATTTCCATGTTCTCATATGAGGATTGACCACCAGTGGACTCAGGAATCTCAGCAGCCGGAGAAGAAGGAATTTGATCTTGATCAGCTTCTTCTTCATCTTTATCCCCATCTTCGGATATCTCAGCATCAATCTTTGAGATCCACTCTCCATCAATTTTGATAAATCCCATCTTTCGCAGAGTGGAATCATCAATATTATTGGAGGCCTTTGGAGTCTCCACATATTCTCCTGCAAGACCTACTGCAAAGTATTTAAAAAGTTGATTAATCAACATTTCATATGGTAGTTTGTAATCATCCAATCTTTTTGCTTTTATCATGTGATCCTTGATAACAAAAATCCAGTTTACACAGATATTATTTTCAATGTAGTACATGATAGCTAAATCACCCTCATTGAGTAAAGCATGATTACTCCCCCTTGGAGTAAGCATTCAGGCAATGATGAAGGAAAGAATTCTTGGTTCAAGCTCCATCTTCCCAGCATTAAGAGTTCTTACAGAATCATTTTGATTTTTGAGACAGGTGCGGAAAAATTGAATTTTGTTAAAATCTGGTAACTTTACAGTGTTACCTCTGGATACCTTTACACCAACATCATGGAGACCGACCACTTCTTCCCATACCTCAGGCATGATCACCATACTTACACCTTTCACTTGAGACCTTAGTGTGGAGCCACTGACTGTGAGTTTGGCATAGAAGATCCTCACAAGATCAGGTTAGATGTTGTCGGTGTGCTCTAGAAAAGTCTTCAACTTTTGTCTTTTTAATTTTCTTCTCAGTGAAGTAAAACCTTCTTCATCCAACCAAACAAACTTAATGTATTTAGAAATCACCAGTTGCTTTTGGCTAAAGTTTGAAATGAAGTTGTTCATCTTGTCAATGTCTCCATTGAACCATGCTTCAACGTGTCCACCAGCGTTGCTAGCAGCAGAGGAAGATTCCCCTTATGTTTCTTCCTTGATTTTGATCTTTTAAACATCTTGTAGCAGAAATTTGAGAAGAAATTTGATTGATATAGAATATGGGAGCGAGAGAAGAGAGAAAAGAGACAAGGAGAAACTGAAAATGCAGAACCTGATTTTTCATTGATGAATAGAAGTTCGGATTCCAAATTTTTGAAGTCTGTGTGACAGGCCTACAATGTTTCAGCTTTAATTGACCGTGTTCCCTTGGCAGAGTGCAGAATCATATGCTTAGGGTAGTGGGTACATCATCTAAAATGTTCTTGGGTAGATATTGACTTGGTCAACAAGCACATTAAATGCTTTTTGCAGAAGTGATAAAAACAAATCTTTGAAAAAATTAACTTTTGATTTGTTGAAAATTCTGTAATTAAACCATATTATAGTAGTTTCCAAGAGCGAATTAATCGATTAATTATCAAATTAATCAATTAATTTGATCTGGAATATTAGGTTTGAAATAACAACAGTGTAATAATCGATTAAAACATAAAATAATTGATTATTTTTGTTCTGAATATGTTTAATGAAATGATCACATAATTTTAATCGATTAAAACGAAAAAGAATCGATTAAATTTAACTCTTTAATGATTTTAACTGATGTAAATCCTTTTTAATCGATTAAAACAGATATCTGGAATATTAGTTGTAAACCTGAGATGTTTTAATCGATTAATTTGATGAATAATTGATTAAAATTGTACGGACAACTTTTCAAAATTTCTCTGTTAGTGAATTTAATCAATTAAAAATGGTTTTATATCAATTAAAATAATTAGTCCATGAGTCCAGAATTTATATTTGTTGATCAGGTACCAAAGGATCTCCAGATTTTTGTTCCTGCGAAACAAATTTAGCATAATCTGGTACCCTTTTTAAAATTATAGGGTCCAATCAAGTTATTCGAAATGAATTCTTGGGAACCCACTTCCTTCATCCTTTTGGTACAATATACTTCTTAGTTTTGTAGAATTTAACTGAGTGACCTCTTTTCATGCAATAGAAACATTTGATAAAATATGATGAGTATGATTTTCTATATGCAATTTTTTCTGGTTTTTAATCTTGATTTAAAACCAATACCAGTCTTATCAAGAACAAGTTTTTGTGAACCAAGAAGAACATCAACATTAGTTTTTCCTTGTGTAAACTTTGAAATAGTTTGTAAAAGATATTCAATTTTCTTTTGTAACTCTAGGCATTCTTCAAAATGTTTGATCATGTTACACATACAATCAGAATTATCATGAATTAATTTTAGGTAACCAAGATCAGTTTCATCTTCAAGAATTTTCTTTTCAAGGGAATCAACTCTATTTTCTATCTAGTTGTTCATGCCTTTTAGCCTATCATTTTCTCTTTTAAGTTTCTTGGTTTCTTCATGCATTTCATTAAATGCTTCTTGCAGTGAGTTATAATTCATGAAATTAGAAGAAGAATTAGAACTTACACTGCTGGTTTGATAATTCTAGTTAGCCATTAGACACAAGTTAGCTTCTTCATCATCAGAATTTTTTGTTGATGAGGTATCATTATCTTCCCATGCTATGTATGCTCTTCTTTTGATCTATTCTTCTTTCTTGTCATTGTGCTTGTTCTTTTCTTGACACTCCATCCTTACATGACCCTGCTTACCACAACCATAGCACTTATAGTTAAGAGAATCAGATTTCTTTTCATACCTTTTATGTCTTTCTTTATCTTGGGTCTTTCTCTTGAGAAACTTGTTGAACTTTTTGACCAATAGTCCAAGATTCTCACTTTCTTCTTCTAATTCTTGATCTTTCTCTTCAGCTTTGAGCGCTATGCTTCTACCTTTCTTTTTAGAGATTTCTTGCTCATTGAATCAGTTAATTTCAATCTCATGCTCTCTGAGTTTGCCAAATAAGGAAGTTGTTGTCATGATAGACAAGTCTTTTGACTTTGATATTGTTGTGACCTCAGGCTACCATGACCTGTCAAGACATTTCAAAACTTTTATATTCAATTCCACTTTATCAAAAGTCTTACCTAAGCCCATTAGATGATTGATGATGTGAGTAAAGCGTTTCTACACATCTGCAATTCCTTCTCCAGTTTGCATCTTAAACAACTCATATTCTCTTATGAGAGTATGCTTTCTAGCTCTCTTCACATCAGTCATTCCCTCATGAGTAACCTCAAGAACTTCCCACATTTCCTTGGCAGATTTGCATTGAGAAACCCTGAAAAATTTATCTATATTTAGTGCAAAAGTAATTATATTCTTAGTAGTACAATCACTTTGAACTTTTCTTTTCTCTTTATCATGTAAGTTAGACCATTCTTTTTCTGTAATTAATGGACTGTAGACCCCAAATCTTGCCCGGCCTCGCAATAAAGACTAGAAATCCTTTGTTCTGAAGATGAATAAGGCTTCATAAGGCCCTTAGTAGTGTTTACTAGGCTTCATTTAGGAAAAGGAGGGTTTTATGAGAAAATAAAAAATAAAATTTTGTTAGAGCGTCCAGATGGTTGTCCAGAACGTCCAGAAGGCTATCCAGAATGTCCAGATGGCTGTCCAGAATGTCTAGATGGCTGTCTAGAATGTCCAAAGCATCCAGAACATGCAGATGGTCATCCAGAGTGTCCAGATGGTCATCCATGACGACCAGACGACCATCCACCCTGTTTTTGAGCCCTGGACGGCCGTCCATGATGACCAGACGGCCGTCCACCCTAATTTTGAGCCATGGACGGCCGTCCATGATGTCTAGACGGCCGTCCACCCTCCTAGGCTCGCTCCCCTATAAATAGGAGCCTCATTTCATGTTTTTTCACACACCTCTCCACTCTTACACTCTTTAGGAAGCCTTTTGGCACTTTAGAGTGACTCTGAGCATTATTCCAGAGTTCGAGTGAGCTTTCCAATTTCCGTTTAAGGTAGAAATTGGTTAAGGAAGTCTCCTGTTGAGACGTCTGGTCCTTGGTAGGGTGATACTCTTATTTTTTGTTCGAGGGAGGAGTGACTCTGTAGAGTGCGGGGACTGCCAAAAAGCGTCCTCAAGTTTGAGATATATAAAAGCTCGCTTCGGAGGTTCTCTTTCATATCTCTTATCTTTTACTGTTTTCTTTATCGCTTTCCTTGTATGCATTAGATAATAGGGCCGTGTAGAAATGTAAATTCTGCAAGTAGATAGAATAATAGGGTAGAAGCATAATTTCTTTAAGTATTTATTTTTCTAAACTAGTCCATCATAGGGAACCCGAAAGGGGCGTTGTGGGGTGCTAACACCTTCCCCACACGTAACTAACTCCCTTACCCGACTTTGGTTGCAATGGCCAAAGTTGATTTTTTCTAAAACCACTGTCTTTCTTTTTTCTAGGATTTCTTTTTTCCTCTTACGTGCAAGGATTTCTAAGTGATGATAGCGATAGCGATTAAATAAACTCCTCTCAAGATACATCTCGACTAGTGAGTGATGAAAATACTTACATTATGTCTCATTTGTAGTGGTTGATGTTTCTCTCTGATTGAATTTAAGTTTTAGAGCATTTGTTGTATTATTTAAAATTAATGTTCTTTGAATCTGTGATTATTTTTTGAGATTTCAATCACGTTATTGAGATTGAATGTCTCCACTGAATTGTTATTGAAATTGAATTGTTGGTGTAGTTTGTTTGAATGGATTTACGGTTTATACACTGCATTTTTATGTTTTCATGGTTTAGTTGTTTAAATTTTACGTTTTTTGTTATTTGTAGTTTGAATTATAATATGGTACCATGTGAAGAGAATATATTACAATATATAGGGTTTAGGGTTTTATGATGATCAAAAGAAAACAAAAAATGTTTGAAGATGGGTAACTTTTGATTCCGATGTTGGATTTGGACACACAACATATGAAAATAATTTTTTCAAAATATGCTCCATAATAGACAAAAGTTTGTGCAGGTATAAATGATTCTTGAACGAAGGTAATTGCTTTCAGCATTTGTTGAGTTTATTTACCTTTATGTGTATTACATGTTAACAAGAGTCAAATTAATGTTTAAGGTATTTCAAGATTCATTCATCTCTATTATTAGAACATAATATTACACAAATAAGAGAACAATAAGTAAGATTTTTCGTTCAATATTTCTAGCACTTAATTTGTAGGTTATTATTTGTATTATATTATGTAGTTTAACATTTAAATTACTTAGTTTTTATATAATTTAGACTTTGTACTAATTTTAAGTACTTTAGTAATGTTTACCTTTAGTTTTGTAATATTTATCTTTTAAGTAATTTAGTATTTTTACTATTTTAGTCTTTGTATTATATTATATTGTTATATTTTTTACTAACCGTAAGACAAAAAAAAGAATTACGTTGGACCCGAGATATTTTTGACCTAAATTTAGATCAGTTATATATCCCAAGTCCGATATAAATTTACATCGAATATGTCTCAAAATTCTACAAAAATTTATGTTGGATATATCCTTGATTTAACGTAAATTTAAGGTCAAATTTGTTTTTAATGAAAAAAAACTAAAATAACATACTAAAAACCTCATTATATTACTGTAAAAAGAAAAAAAACATTAAATAAAAACATATAAAAATAAAAAAGAAGTCAATCATTGAAGATTATTCTCAATTATTAATTAAAAGAAAATACATATAACATAACTTTTATATCATAATATCTAAACAAATTTATTTCGTTTCGAATGATATTGCGCTTAATATAAGTGATAATATAATATTGCATGTACTTGGACTACTTCCATTCCCTTTTACTTTTCCTCTTGTTCAGCATTGACCGCAATTCTTCATAATCCATTTTGAGTTCTTCTTCTTCATATCACTTCAATTATGTTCCATTCTCATGGCATCTCTGTAAGACTTTCCTTCAAGTTTCCGAGCAAAAAACTCTTTAAAATACTGATCTACTCTAATTCTTTTGTATTGTGGTGGAGTTTCTTCAGTGATCAAGCTTTTCCAAGGACCTATTTCAACATCATGTCTAGGGCTATAAAATGTTCCTAATGAAAGTCTTTCCTTCTCAGAATTCACTGTTGCACGATGCTCAATACTTCGATATATTCCATTTGTAATAATCTATATATAACATAAAAATTACAAATAAATCTCATTAATATACATCACATATATAAAAAGAAAAACCGTAAGTTTTCTATGATTATAAATACTTTTGTTATTGTTTGAGACTATTTGTATTCATGGATATGATTCTTTCGAAGAACAAGTTTATACATATATTTACCTCCATGATGTCACCAACATTAGCAACAAAGGCTTTAGGCAAGGGCCTAACAGGAACCCACCTGCCATCTTTTCTTATCTGCAGTCCTTCAACTTGATTGAGTTGTAAGAGGATGGTTAGAGCTACTGCATCTGAATGATTTGTGATACCAATCACCTTTTCTGGTTCAGGAAAGGGAGGGTAATAGTTCATCCTCATCGTCTGTATCCCATCTTCAAACATTTCTCTCAATTCCATTTCTTCTATCCCTAAAGCTTTTCCCATATGCCCAATTATCATCGTGCTTAGATCTTTCACTTTCTCTGAATAAACCTCTAGTGTTTCTCTGCATAACAAAGACCAATTGGGCTGTGAACATGGCTTTTTTTTTTTTCTTAAATTATAAGATTTAAACAATTTAAATTTGAATTTTCTTTGGTACTATGACAAGAGTAATTAATAATAATCTAGATAGATATAAACACGTCCACGAAAAAATTGTGACCATATAGAAAAATAGAACCTGAGAGAAAGAGGGAGTTGTGAAAATAAGTGGGGCATTCTGGATTGTGTAGGAAGGGTGGTCATAAAGAACATATCATTCCAATCAAGTTTTTGATCTTCACTGACAACAAATAATTGTCCAAATCCCTCCATATGTTCTGGACTCTGCCAAAACTTTTTCTTCTCTGACATTGGAAGGTTGAAGAATTCCTTAATCTCCAACTCTACTTTCTCCACCAAGGAATCACTAACCCCATGATTTATAAGCTACATAAAAAAAACAGTAAAATTCAAAATTAATTGTTCTTCCAAGTAATTATAACTGACGTTTAGGGTCCAAAAAGTAGAGGATGAGGATCTCAAAAAATTTAAAATTCAAATTAATTGTCCTGAACAAAATTGGACCACAGTCGAATCCAACTTTGACAAGACAGAAGCATGTGTTACAAATAATTTGAAGTACAGAAAGATAATACTAAAATGACCTGGAAGAATCCCCATTCCTTGCAAGCAAGGTGAAGCTTATTCAATTCTGAAGTCCCAGATTGTTGAGAAAGCAACCTCTGCATGTCAATTACTGGAATCTGAAGGGTATGATTAAGTTCTTGAGTGAGCACCATTTCTTGTCCATGTTGAGGCTGAATATATCTTTGTGGAAGATTAGATATACTCTCTTTAGCCAACTCTTGAACTGATGGTACCAAAAGTGAAGTTCCTGATGGGTTGAAGAACTTTTCCATGCTCTTTCTCTGAATCAACAAAACACTTCCAGCTCTTAATCTCTTGTCAGCTATAAGTCCTGCATATTTATTCTGAGTGGCTGAGATTCAGATATTCATGGCATTTTCAAATTAATGTAATTTTTACATTAAATTTTCTACAGCAATGGTAATAAATGCAGGAAAAAAAAATTACGGTGGTATTGTGTAGTTAAACTCGTCCGTGATAAATGTCAACTGTTATTACTTCAAATAAATAGTACTATAGCTTATCTTTATTGCTCGGTCCTTTTCGGGTACCTACTTTGTCAGATAAAAATAATCAATTTTAATAAATATGATGATATTTTTATAGAGAATAAATGCTATTTTTAGGTCATATCTTTCAAAGATAGATATAAAAATTATTTTTTACCAAGTGGTTCTCAAGTAAAATACTGTTTTTACATTACTATTATTAGCACTACAACATAAAAGACATATAATAGCGGTTCGCTATATTTTATTATAACGGTTAAAAATATTATTAAATAAAACGTCATCACTATTATTAGCACTACAACATAAAAAACATATAATAGTGGTTCGCTATATTTTATTATAGCGGTTAAAAATATTATTAAATAAAACGCTAATAAAAGAATGATGTTTAGATAGTGGTTAACTAATAGTTATCATTAATAAAATATAATAGCGATTAACGTAAAATTGTTATGTAAACTCATAAAAATGACACATATAATAGCGGTTAAAACGACAACGGCTATCTAAAATATATTTTTAATAGTGGTTAGTTCTAGAATCATTCTCTTTTAGTATATATAGATAACGGTTACGGGAACCGCTATCTAAAGTTCCAATTAAAAAATATTATTTAAATTTTAAAATTCAAAATTTTTTCCTGATAATTTGTACCTAGACCACAATTTCAGGGTATATATCAAATTAATCCAACAAAATCCAGCCAATATACAATATATATTCACAGAATCATAGAAAAACAATTTAAAATTTGACAAATTAAAACTAAAATTTGCATGAAACAAAATTGGTACATATACATCAAATAATTGAAATGATTAAAAAAAATCCCTAAGAGTGTATAGTGCTGATTTTGTCCTTCAAAAATGTGTGGTAGAAATATGCACACTATTCCTTTTGTAGCTGCTCAATTCTAAGGTCCAGAAAGGTAGCAAAGTGAGATTTTGGAAAATACTACAAACATAGAAAAGAATCACAAAAGTTAAATACCAAATTAGATAAATAATGACAATGCATTATTCTTTCATATAAACATAGCCATAATGCAAAAATGGTTCTTACGTTAACTGGAATAGTAGTTTGTCCATGCTGCAGTGCATCTCCAATAAATAAGGCTAGTAATATCCACAGTCATCTGAGTTCATTTTTTTAGGACGAATTGTAGACCAAAAAACATAAAGATAGTTTAGAATAATCACCAAGTGAAATAAGCATGTATGAAAACATGAATTGGGGTACACTTGATACCTATACACCGACCCATCTTGTTTGATTCATCTTTATCTTTGGCATTCGAAGCCTCATTTCAGCTCTATATGCAAGTAGGGCACTGAAATAGCAAGAAGATAATATAAATATCTTACCATATTAGATATTCACATGCGAAACGGTCATATGAGTTTACTTACATGTTAAAAATATTGAGCATATGTGTTCTGTGCTTATAGTGACGGTGTAATGAATCAAAATAATACAATGTCTCATCCTGAGTATTGATAGCAATTAGCATCTAATGAGAACTAAAATTATTGAACACAATACAAAGTGAGGAATAAACTTTACCAACTATAACAAATAACATTTTAATCAATTACCTAGATAATTATTCTTCAAGGAAAACTTTTTTCTCAAACTGTCCAAATTGGGACAATTTGAGTTTCAAAATAATGATCCTAAATCATTATTTAGAGACTCAAATGGGAAACTAAAGGTTCACTCAAGTTCAAATATAGTAATATCATTTAACAAGCATCTAAAATTACTAAAACTATCAGCAAAAACATCATACATAATCTCTAATACAAAATATTTCAGGGTCACACTAAACCAAGTATATATCCTAGTCAACCTATATTTTATTTCAAAACACAATTTCAGGATGAAAAATAAACAATTCAGACCAAACTAAGATATTAATAAATTAAAATACTAATTTTAAATTGTAATTTATAATTCACACTCACCCTAAAATTTAACTAAATGTATCAGAATCAAAATAGGGGTGCAAATTGTATCCAATATCACATTAATTCAAATAATTATACTATAATAAATCAAATAAAAGCCTAAAAAATATATAATGCACTAACCTATTGTAGACCTCCCAATAAACGCGTCCTACAACAACAATGATGAATGAAGACTGGAACGCGAACTTGGAAACACACAAATATGATTCAATGGAGTTGTAATACCCAACTGAGTAATGAGAGCAAGAGAATGAGAGAGATTGAAGACACAGAGGGAAATGGAGAGAACCCAGAACAAGTGGGAGAGCACAAAGTGAGCGAGAAGGAGAGAACGTACCTTTAGTTTAATGGGAGACGCGGAGAGCGGCAAAAAACGCAGAAACAGAGAGCGCGAGGTTGAAAAAAGGGGGTTTAGGGTTTTTAAAAATATAACTTTAGATAGTGGTTCGCCAAATAATCGTTATCTAAACTACATTTATTATAGTGGTTCTACAAAGTAATCACTATCTAAAGTTATGATAGTGGTTCCAAGTGTCAACTGCTATTTAAAGTTATGGCATTAGATAGCGGTTATCACATAACCGTTATTATAAATTACTTTAGAAAGCGGTTCTTTCTGAATCGCTATTAAAACATACTTTAGAAAGCGTTTTACTCCTAACCGCTATCTAATATGTATTTTTAAAAGCGGTTTTTAATAATTTCTATCTAAAGTGTCGTCACGAAAGCCAATTTCCGTTGTAGTAGGTTCGACATAAAAATTACATTTTAATTTTGTTAGGATTTTTTTTCCGTCTTGTGCACGAGGATTTTCGAGTGATGGTAGTAATCAAATCAGTTTCTCTCAAGATATATTTTAAACACAGTGAGTGATAAAAACATCTATATTGTGTCTCATTTGTGGTAGTTGACGTTTCTTTCTAATTAAATTCGAGTTTTTGAGCATTTTTTATATATTTGATATTAGTATTCTATGTGTCTCGTCTCCTCTTTTATGTTGACATTAAATGTCTCCACTAGATTGTCATTGGATTGAAGTGTTGTAATTTGTGATTATTCATTTATGAGTTTGAGTGGATTATCTATTTATATATTTGAATCCTACTTTTGTTGTAATTTGTATATTACAGTATATAGGGTTTAAGGTTTAAGATGCCATGATGAAAAAAAAAAGAAATATATTTTAAGCAAGATATGTTTTGACTCCAATGTCGGATTTATAAAAATGAAGGGCAAAAATGGAAGAGAGGATGAATCCCGAAAAGGAATTTGTCACAACAATTTTTCCAAATATATGTTTATGAGCATATATAATAGACAAAAATAGTGAAAAGGAAAAATTTTATATTATTTTAATATATATACTCTTTGTATTTCAATTTTGAAAATAATATTATGTTATGTTTTGTTTCTCAATTCAATACACATTGTTATATTATGTATTGGATGAGAACAATAGTTTATACTGGTATAACTGATTTTTAGACGGAAGTAATTATTTTTAATATTTGTTAAATTTACTTACCTTTATGCGTATTATATTTTAACATAAGTCAAATTAATGTTAAATATTTCAAAATTCATCCATCTTCTAATATCATGTATTTTTAATTTAATTTTAATTTTTAAATTAGTTTAATTTTGTGATATTTATGATAGTCTTTGTATTAGTTTTATCTATTAAAAATCTAGAATGTTATAAGATAAAATAAATAGAATGTTAAAAAAAAGGGTGAAATTTATGTTGAGTTTGAGATATATATGAGCTAAAGTAAATTTATGTTGGTTATGTCTCAAATCTGACATAAATTTATCATCAAGTCTTGTGCGGTGGGAAATGACACGTAATCTTTTGTGTACATAAGTAGACTGTTCTAAGATAAATATCATTGTTATTACTTCAAATAAGTAGTGCTATGGCTAATCTTCATTGCTCGGTCCTTCTCCGGTAAGATTCTTTACAAGATCCCCCGTAATATTAAAATGAAAGATTTTTAGGTGAAGACTGGATTTTTTCCATAGATTTCCGAAGATTTCAAAATAATAAAACAAATTTAAATAATTCGTAGACCAATTACTGTATAAAATAAATAAATTCGGATTTGATTGACGGTAAGCAATAGCGTACGAGGATGATGAGTAAAATGAACGAGATTATCAATATAAAGTTTCGGCCTAAACATTCGAAAATAGATTAAGTTATATTAAAGAATTTATAACTTGAATTGAATTAAATATAATTTAATATTTAAGTCAATTGAATTTTATTGGTTATTTGTTTTATAAAATAATATTATTTCATTAATATATATATATATATATATATATATATTAATTTGATAAAAAAATTTACATATTGTAAAAATATATAAAAAAGTAAGTGTCTAATATCATGTTATTTCATTGATGATTAGTTCATGTCAATAAATTATAAAAAATAAATTATAATAATAAAAAATAATATTTTAATTCTGTTAAATAGATATTTTTTTCTTATAATTTATATATTATATTATTATATTTGAAATAATTATTTTTATTAATAGAGTTTAAATTTAAAAAATATTTTTATTTCTAATTTTTGAAAATTTTTTAATTAATTATTTTAATATAGACATTAATAATTTTAAAAAAAATTTAATCAAATCAAAATTGATTCGTTATGTGATTAGTTTAATACAAGATCACGTTAAACACAAACAAATTATGATCCATTTAAAACTATAGATTATGTTATTGTTTTAGAAGAGGGGTATTCCAAAACCTAAACACATGTTTCATCCTCCTTGTTTCCAAGCAACAACCACCCAGGAACTTGTGAACTTTATAGTCCCCAAGCGCAAGACTTGCACAACCTCTTTGAACGTGTGCACTTCCTCCACAAGAGTTGTTATGTGGAGATGGGTTGTTGTCCATATTATACCTATTAATAAAACACTCTACACTCTTTCCAAACACACACTTCACTCATCTTCTATTCTCTCATTTTTCATTCTATTTTTATTTTCGGTTTATATACTCTTTTAAGAGTTTTTTTGCTAGTTTCTAAGTTTTTTTAGAAAATCCGGAAAGTTCCTGTTGTATCTTGGGGGATTTGCGTAATACAACGCGGATAAGTTTTTAAGGTCAGTGATTATACACATCCAAGAATCAAGTTTTGTTTGTATTTTTGTTAGCATTTCCAACAATATTAAGGACTTATGGCTGACAATATGAATACCAACAACAATGCTACACCGAAAAAGACAAAAAACATTTCCGAAACTCAAACTGTCTTTGTGAAATTGTTCCCGAATGTTTTGAATATTGAAGTTTTCTCTAGGCAAAACTTTCAATGTTGGAAGGAACACATTTATACTATGTTAGACATGTATGGAGTGACTTCCGCTCTTACAACTACCAAACCTGACTCTAGTATTCCTGCTTAACATATTGAAAACTGGATTCATTCGAATAAGGTATGTCGACATATTTTTCTTAGTGCATTATCTAATTATATGTTCAATGTGTACTATTCCTATAAGGAAACCAAAGACATATGAGATTCATTGATTATCAAATACACTACCGAAGATGTTGTGAGATGCTAGAAGACAAGGACATCAAGATCCAAATTAACAAGTAACATAAGTTGCTTGAAGACATTAAAGCAGAAAATATAGTCCTACTTGATGAGTTCGTTTAAAAACTTCTACTCGAAAAACTTTTGGAATCCTAGGTAGACTACAAACAACAACTAAAGCATAGACATAAACAAATGTCACTACCAAATCTCATTACGCACATCATTATCAAAGGTACCAACCGAAAGGATTGTTGTAAGGGCTAAAGCATTATCAGCTAAGACAAATATGGTAGAAGACAAACCAGTTCTAAAAAGGTGTAAGAAAAAAACCTGATGATAAGAAGAAAATTAATTTTAATTCTTATCCCAATGGATCTAACTCCACTTTTGAGAATTAGGGAAATTGCTTTGTCTATAAAAAGTCAGGTTATCATGCACCTCATTGCAGATGTAGAATAAAAAATGACAATCTTACTAGTTGAAGGAGAAGATACAATTGTTGTTGTAGTTTTTCAAATAAATCTTGTGACAAATGTGAGCAAATGGGTGATAGAATCTAATGCTACTAGGCACATCTATACAAACAAAAGTTCTTTTACCTGCTACACTAGTGTGGGAGACGGAGAAGAACATGTTTATGTCGGTGATTCTAGGACAACTTCTGTCCTAGAAAAAGGGAAGTTCTTCTAAAGCTCACATATGGGAAGACTCTAGCCTTGAGTGATGTACTACATGTGCCATCAATCAGAGTTAATCTAATATCTGTAGCACTACAGGGAAAAGTTGGGGATAAAGTGTCATTTAAATCTGATAAGATTGTTATGACAAAAAATAATGCGTTTATGGGAAGAGATATTGTGATCAAGGTCTTTTTGTACTCAACATATCTGAAATTGTTAATGAATCTGGCTCTTCTGCTTATATTATTGATTTGTATGATGTGTGACATGCTATATTAGGACACGTAAATTCCTTGTATGTTATAAAATTGCAACGACTAGGACTAATTAATATGCATGATAAACAAAGTAGGAAATGAGATATATGTGTATAATCTAAAACAACAAAAAAGATGTGTCACTTAGTAGAATGTCAAACTAAACTTTCAAGATTGATTCATACTGATCTAGCTTATCTAAAAAAAACCATGTCTAGAGGTGGTAAAATTTATTTTGTAACATTTATAGATGACTAATCTAGATACACCATAGTATACTTAGTCAAACATAAGGATGAAGCGTTTGACATGTTCTTAACCTATAAAACAGAAGTAGAAAATCAATTAAACAGAAAAATTAAGAGGATTAGATCAGATAGAGGTGGTGAACATATATTATTCAATGATTATTGTGTTAAAGAATGTATTGTTTATGAAGTGACTTCACCATATTCACCTGAGTAGAGTATAATGGAGTAGCTGAGAGAAAAAATAGAACTCTTAAAGAAATGATGAATGTCATGCTTATTAGTTCTGGTGCACCTGGTAACCTGTAAGTGGTAAAAAGTTGATATAATTATGCCTTGAATTGTTATGAAACCACTGAACTTATGTTAATTCTAATCTATTTTTCTTCCAATATAGGATGAATTCGAGAATACCTTGATACAAGAGTAAGGAGCATAATTGTCAGCATAATTGAAGTAAAACTAGAAGAAGGAAGAAGATTTTCAGCATGGAAGTCACTCGAGCGGGATGGAAATTCGCTTGAGCGAATATCAGTTATTCTTCTCTGGAAGTCAGTCGCTCAAGCGCAAGAAAATTTGCTTGAGAAAATGTTAGTTATTCTTCTTTGGAGTTCACTCGCTCAAGCGAGCGTTTTGTCGCTTGAGCGAAAGATGCGAAGCCCAAAAGCCCAATTTTTCCTCTAAAAAGAGAAGATGTATTTTGAGAAACGGAGGAGATTTTGGAGGAGAATAGGCGTGACTACTGCTAGGGTTTCGTCCAATCTTCATCAATTCTTCACTTCTTTCACATTTGGAGCATTATAAGGGCCAACATGAGTGGTTAACTTCGTTCTCTTGGGATTGGGTGCACTTCCTTTGAACTCTTTTGTATCATGGTGATATTTTGAGATATTAATCTATGTTTTGATGTTGTTATTGTTATCCTTTGTGCTTTGGAATGAATTATTCTTGATGTTTGGGATATGATTGGAAAATATATCTTGAACCCTAGATCACGGTAAGAATATTTGTTACGTTAATTGTCAGGAATGGAATGAATGTATCAATTGCTTAACACCCTAAATCTAGTGCTGGAAAATCTCTTAATTGTATGAGGAATCAACATTTATTAGGTTTTCTTATGAATGTCATGTGTGAGGAATCAACATGGATGATTTGATTAGGTGGCATCAACATTGTTAGGTTAATTGACGTTCTTAAGTGAGATAACCATTACAAAAGAGGGATAAGGAAGGAAGTCAATCCTAAATGCCTTTAATTGATATTTTCTCAACAATTTACAATTCTTTGTCATTTAATTTCAATTCAACTCTTTATGCAAAACCCATTCTGTTTTAATCTACTTAGTAAGCATAAAATTGGGAATTTCCATTGAAAATGTTCCTCGTGGGATCGACTTTTATTTAATCAAAATACTATACTGCGATTGATAATTTTGGTACACTTGCCAATAATTCAACAAGTATTTCTAGCATCGTTTCCGGGGAACGGTGTTCTTTGAGAATTCTTTATTTAGCTTATTGAGTATTTTATTTTTATTTCTGTTTTGTTTTATTTTTCAGTTTAGTTTTACTTAATTATTGGCTTGTGCTAATATTTGCTTGAGTTACTCTTTTGATTTATTCGTTTAAGAGGACAAGTATCTTCAGAGCAGTTAGAATTTAATCTGAAGATTGAAAAAACGGCTCGGAGGAACCAGGATAGAAGAAGAAGGGAAACTCAAGAACAGGCCACAAGAGAGTCAGTTAATTCTTCTTCCACATTCAATTTACCAGACCCAATTATAGAAGATATGGCAGAAGACGGAGCAAATCTGAATCCAAATCCAAATCCAAATCAAAATCAAAATCCATATTCAAATCCGCCTAGAAGAACTCTCAGAAACTATGTTATGCAGCAAGGTCCAAGACACTTTTCCAGCATTGTCGTACCGGACGATCAAACATTGCAGATGAATCCAGCTTTCTTAAGCTTGATTAGTGCTCATCAATTAACTGGACTGGATCATGAAGACCCTTATATTCATTTGTCTACTTTTTATGAGTTGATTGGTACCATGGGATTTAGAGCAGTAAATCTTGAATCTGCATATTTGAGATTATTTCCTTTTTCTTTGGCAAGTAGGACAAAAGAGTGGCTAAAGGCACATCCTAATCAGAGTTTGACTAATTGGAGTAGCGTAGAAGAGAAGTTTCTGAACATATTTTTCCCACCATCCCGCTACATCAAAGCAAAATCCGACATCACTTCTTTCAGACAAGGAGCAGATGAACATTTTGTGTAGCATGGGAGAAATTTAAATCACTATTGAGAAGATGCCCAAATCATGGATTTGATGATATTACTCAGTTGAATATTTTCTATACTAGCTTGCAACATGATGCAAAGATGTTATTAGAGGCTGCAACAGGAGGATCCATGTTGGATGTAAAAATTGAACATGCCACAAGAATTATTTGTAAGAATTAATGGTTGAGTTCAAGAGGGGGGGTGAATTGAACTTTAGAAATCTTTTTCGAAAAACACTCTTTCTTTGTGGAAGAATGATTAATCTTTATCCAATCTTTTATTAGGCAGATTTGGTTTTAAACAAAGCAAGAATATAAACCAGAAATGAAAAGAGATAAAAGCAGAAATACAACACAAGAGTTTATACTGGTTCACTCTTCCCAAGAGCTACATCCAGTTCTTGACAAATCTGCCAAGTTCCACTAATACCAAGTGAAAATACAAACCAGTAGATATACACCAATCTACCCCAAGAACTACCTTACAACACCACAAGATAGACTCTTGAAAAACAAACCAGCAACCAAACCCAGTTACTGTAACCAGTGTAGATTCAAACCCAATCTACATAATTAGAATTTGTACAAGTATATGAAAAGAATAAACCTGGACTGCAGCTTTTACAATATAGAAGTCCAGCAGCAATTTTTCTAACTCAGAACTTTCTCTCTTGAAGATCTTTCAACAATCTTGATCAAAACGCCTTATGATATGAAATGTTTATGAATGCTCAGATAAAAACATGAATATGAGAGCTACAAGATTTCTTTCAATCGTTTTCCAAATTGTGTATTTGAAAGAGAAATCAAAACTGTATTTATAGAGTAAAAGAGAGAGACTGATAGTTTCAATCGATTTAAAATGATGTTTCAATCGATTGATTTCATTTAAAACTCATTCAATCAGTTAATTCGAGCTTTTAATGGATTGAAACAGTTAGAAGAAAAATGGTAGCTCTCTGTTTCAACAGATTGAAATTCTGAGATACCTTAAAATGAAAAATGATATCTCTCTGTTTCAACAGATTAAAATTTATTTCAACAGATTGAAATTCTGAGATACTTTAAAATGAAAATGACATCTCTCTGTTTCAACAGATTGAACTTGATTTTAATAGATTAAAAATCTGAGATACTTTTGAAATGAAAAATGGCTAGAACATTTTAATCTATTGATTTATCAATTCAACAGATTAATACTGCGAAACCCTTAATATGGAAAAACCATCAAGAACATTTTAACCTGTTGATTCTGCGATTCAATCAATTAAAATTTTGGCTGTATATATACATTTCCTATTTTAAGTGATTTTAACAGATTAAAACTGCTTTTTAACAGATTAAAAAAAACTTAGTTTGTTCTTTCAAGGCTTAAAGATTGGTTTTTCATGCAGTAAGATAAATTCTATGAAATACAACATTTATAGGCGTTTATCACAAGATCTATTGAAATTATCAAGAGATTAAATTCTAAACCTATAACCTATCTACCTACACACCCACAAAATAAACTCTATAAACTCTATATGTCTTCATCAAATCCAACAAGTGCTTCATTATTGATGCACTAGCTTTTACAGACCAACAGGCCCAACATGATAGACGTCTAGTTCAAAGAAAGGGAGTACTTGAACTTAGCACCTTAGATGCTATCTTAGCCCAGAATAAACTTATAACCCAATAAATTGAAGCATTGAACCAGAAAATAGAGAAATTACCTCAAAAAATGCATGCAGTACAATTCATTCCTAATCAATAGATGAGTTGTGACGTGTGTGGAGGTGATCATGCAAATGAACAATGCTCTTATCAAGGTAACATTCAACAAGAAGAAGCTAATTATATGGGTACTCAAGGTAGTAGTCAAGGCAGACAAGGTAATTTTCCTAATCCCAATAATTATCAGAATAATTTTGCACAAGGATGCAGAGGGAATCAAAATCAGAATCAGAATTTTGGGTGGAACCAAGGTGTTAGCTCATCTACTAGACAACCTACATTTCAACAACAGTCATATCAACAACCTCCATATCAACAACATCAACAACATTATCCTTCAATGCCTGACAGAATGAGTAAATTGAAGGATACTTTGGAAAAATTCATGCAAAGCACTATGACTAATCAGAAAAATACTGAGACTTCATTCAGAAATATAGAGACCCAGATAGGCCAACTGGCTAAGCAATTATTTGAGCAGCAATAAGGAGGACAATTTTCATCTACACAAACCAACCCAGGGAGCAATGCAATTCAATAACTACAAGGAGTGGTAAGGTTATAGGAGAAGGGATTGGTGAGAACCTGACTATAGAGAAGGAAATCCTACAAGAAAAAGAGGATGAAAAGAAGAAAGATGAGTGTGAAGGAGAAAAAGAGAAAAATAAAAGTGAGAGTATAGAAAAAGAAAAAAATACTAAAAAAGAAGAAAAAAATAAAAAAAAGTGAGAAAAAGACGGAGAAAGATGAGAGTCAAATACCGCAACTAAAAGATTTACCATATCCTCATCATCCTTCCAAGAAAGATAAAGAAAGACAGTTTGCAAGATTTATGGATATTTTCAAGCATTTACAAATTAATATTCCATTTATGGAAACTATGGAGCATATGCCGACTTATGCAAAATTCATGAAAGAATTGTTAACTAAGAAAAGGAAATTTACTGCAGAAATAGTAGAGCTAGAAGCAGGATGCAGCGCTATAATTCAGAAATCATTACCTCAAAAGTCCAAGGATCTTAGCAGTTTCACTATACTAGTCACAATTGGGACATTACAAGTAGGTAAGGCATTACTTGATTTAGGTGCTAGTATAAATCTAATGCCCTTGTCTATGCTTAAAAGAATAGGAGACTTGGAAGTAAAGCCTACAAGAATGACATTGCAGTTAGTTGACAGATCTATAAAATTCTCTTATGGTGTGGCGGAGGATGTTTTGGTCAGAGTTGATAAATTTATGTTTCCAGTTGATTTTGTTGTGATGGATATGAAGGAAGAAACTGAAGTTCCTCTTATACTGGGAAGACCTTTCATGAAGACAGCAAAAGTAATTATAGATGTTGACATGGGTAAGTTGAAAATTAGAAGTGGAGATGATGAAGTTTATTTTAATCTATTTGAAGTTGTACAACAACCAAAAGACAAGAAAGATTGCCTCAGAATAGATACTTTGGAGGAATTACCCATCTCAACTGAAAAACAAGATTACAAGCCTGTTGCACAACCCCAAAGACATCTCAATCTGACTATGAAGGAAGTTGTTCAAAGAGAGGTACTGAAACCTCCTGAAGCAGGTATAATTTATCCAATCTCTGATAGTCGTAAGGTTATTCGCAATGAAAAGAATAAATTCATTCCCACCAGGACAGTCAAGGGATGGAGAATGCGTATAGATCACCTTGATCACTCACCTGCATGAGCCCTAAAGCAAATAGGCGTCGAGTTGAAGATGTTAAACAAGCGCTCATGGGAGGCAACCCAATGTTTTGAATTTGTTTTTTTTTCTTTTTGCAGTTTAAGTTTTTTGTGCATTTTTCTTCCTTAGGTTCTTTCTTTGCAAGATTGCTCCAAATACACAGTGAACTTCTCCTTAAGACTTTGAAGCCTTACTTCAATGGTTTGGGGACAGTCCAACTTTTCCGGAGGGGGTGAGAAAGTCTGCAGTTGAGGCTGAGGCACAAGATAAGAAGGAGATGACAAGTGGAGAAAATGAGGAAGGAAATTGTCTTTGTTTTTAATTCCTTTGTTTTTAATTTAATGTTTTTAATTGCTTTATTTTAAATTTTGAATTCCCTTGTTTACCCATAATTTGTTTTAGAACCATATATGAGATTATTGCTTATTGTCTAATTCAAATCTAGAACGTGAAAAATCATTTTGATTGTTTCCAATGACAAGTAATATTGGGATGATGAGTATGATAGTGAAAAGGAATTGATGAGGAGAATTATGAATTAACTGAATTGGAGAAGTTAGCCAAAACCCAGGTGAGAAGAGAACCAAAAACAGATAAATTGAGTGTCAACACTTTGTGATGATAATTGGTATTGATTGATTCTTTGATGTGATTGCGTGTTAGTGAGACTTGAAAATGATAAAGACATTTTTTTCTTTGTAGTAATTATATCCCAGAGCCAAATAGCCAACCCTGCATTAATTATAGGACATCCATTTGAACCCCTTTTGAGTCAAAAATAATATTGTTTCGTAAACAGAACCCCTAAGCCTAAACACTATTTATCTACCTTCCTATATTTGAGAAAGGAAATGAGTATGAATGTTATTATTTTTCTTATTGTTGGGTATTGCTATTGTTGTCCTACGGGTATTATTGGGATGTTATAAAAAACAAGTGTAAAGGAAAAGGAAAAGCAAAGCTTAAAAATTATGGCAAAGCCAAAAAGGATATATGCAAAAGCATGAGAAAAGAAAAAAAAAAAGTCAAAAGGGGGGAATATTAACTTGTGAGATTATATTAAAAATTAAATAATATTTTTTATTAATCTACATTGTATTTCTAAAATTAATAATGCATAAAAATTAAAATTTAAGTAACATATAACAATTTACGACGTAAAAGTTTTGATTTATGATATATTTATTGAATTTTGTAATAAATTTTATATAGAAATATGTATATATATATATATATATATACATTTTTTTCTTTTTTAATTTATCCTAATAATAATACATGCATAATAAATTACCCCTAATTTAAAAATAAAAGTAAAAAGCTACTGATTAAATTGTAAGTAAATAAATATTATAAGAAATACAAAAAAAAATCCAAGGTATTATTGGATTGGATAATATAAGTGAATAAAACTTTATCTACCATAAAAGATTTAGTGATAAAAAAATTGAAATAAACTATAAGTAAAATCTTTTAAACAATTCTCTGCTTTAGAATATGCTTATCCTTCCAACATTGCGTATGGGTTTGATCCTGAGAGTCGACCAGCTCTGTGGGTTATGCACAAGATAATGGATTTGAGTTTGGCAACGACTCATATATAACATATTATAAAAATATATTATTGTATTCCAATTAAAGCGATGCTTCTCACTTTCACGTCGTAGGGTCAGACTCTGAGGTAATGTAAATTTTAGAGTGTTCTTACTATTTTATTTTTAAAAATATATAATTATTATTGATTTTTACTTTAAATAACGTGGGATTCGTGAATATATTACAATAAGTATTAATATTTTAATTAATAAATAAATTGTATAGAAGTTTCTATACAATAATAACAAATTTTGAGTTTATATAATAATAACTAATTTTAATTAGTTATACGAATTTTAAAGGTATACACTACAACACAACACAAGATTTAAAATGCTAGGTGGACCAAAATATTGACTGCAGTGTCTGAAGTCCATCACCAACTCAATCATTTTAGATAATATGTATTAATATTTTGAAGAGGATCTTTCTCCCTCAACCACATATAATGATAAGGTCATGGGAGAAAATATTAGTGAAACTTAAGGAAACAGACAGAATGTGAGAGAATAAAATTTTTAAAGTTTATTATTAAACTCCTAATAGAATAAAATTAATAATAAATTATTTAAAAATAATATCACATTATATATTTCTACTTTTTTATATTTTTCAAAATAAACAAGTTATGTGAATTACTTGTTGGAGACGATAAAAAAAATTGAATGCATGGTTGGAAAAATTTGGGTCATGTATATATATGATACATAATTTAAATGTGTTAGGGTCATTATTTATTAAGCCAAATAATAAAGTAATCTGACTAAATTAAAGTTTTGGCTAAAGGCATATGTCATGAAAATAAAATTGTGTAGAGACCATAAGATCAATATAGTGCTCTACAAAGACATCATCATTATGACTAATTCAGTGTACGCTTTTGCATTCAGTTTACAACATGTTTATCAGTATGGGATTATGTTTATGTTTGATCGTTATAATCAAAATCATGATTATTATTATTATTATTATTATTATTATTATTATTATTGTTGTTGTTGTTGTTGTTGTTTTTACAACAATTGGTATCAGAGCTGCCCATATTTGATTCATGTCTGTTTAATTTATAAAATCCTAATTATGAAAATTAGGATTAATTTTGTTTTAAACAATTCAAATTACCCAATTTTATGAACCCTATGTGGAGGATAATATCTAATTTTTGTGAACCCTAAAATTTAAATTTGGGGGTAACATCCCCAATCTGATTTTGCTTGTTGTTGGAACCATGGAGGAAGCTATGAATTCTTCTTCTTCTTCGTTTTTCCCTTTTGTTTCAGTTTAAGTTTCAAGTTTTACTGAGAAAGAAACAGTGTTTCAAATTTCAATTTTTTTTTTGTATTGGGTTATCTATTCTTTTTTGAATCATTTGTTTTTATTTAATTTTATGGGTTTGGAATTGGGAGTGGTGTTTGGGGAATTCCTAACATAGAGGATCTTAGGCAACTGGTGAATGTTTCCACATGTGTGGTTGTTATTATTTTATTGCCTCTATCCCCTAGGAATTTAAGGAAAATTTGATGTTAAATTAGGGTTAGAGTGATTACTGTTTAATTCCCTTTTAGGGTTTAGAGTAGTATGCTAAAGAGACTCAGAACTATCTCTGTTTCATCCCTAGTGTGATTTTAGGAAGATGTTCATCCTTTATGTATTGATCGAAAATGAGGTCTTTTTTCATCCTTTGATTTATTCAAATGAGGTGTTCATCCCTAATGAGATTTTAGGGAGGTGTTCATCCTTAGTAGAATTCTAATGAGGTAATTCTCTTTTGAATTAGTTTGCAAATATTAAATATTTGGTTTAGTTATATAAATAAAATATTCAATTTTTGGTAGTTTAATATTTTTTGTGAACAAATTGAGTCAAGAAGTCACCAAAGTAACTTTTCTTGAATTGGGCAGTTCATGAAAAATATTGAATGTTAGTGTTTGTGTATATTCATGCGAGTATTAGTCGGCCCAAAGGAAGATTAATATTTGGCCGAATTGTATACACACTTGTAATGATAAACATGTGATAATTATAAGGATTTTCTTTGTCGATGATAAATCAATCCAAAGACTGGTTTGTTGTTGGACGTGCTTTATTGTCAATGTTTGATTATTACAACAAGATACCTCTAGCAGTTAATATTACTGTCCAAAAACTTGATATTGATGGTGCATTGGGTGTCTTGAGATCGGTTAAACCACTATTTGAATATATATTATTTATTTTTTATATAATGTGAGCATAATTAGTTTATTTCTCGTGTTCTAAATTCAGCTACAATTGCTTCTGTATCTGCCAATTTAAATTCTGCTCCGGTCCTCAATGGAACAAATTTTAAGGACTGGAAAGAGAACATTGATATTGTTCTTGGTTGCATGGATATGGATCTTGCGTTAAGGATTGAGCAACCCCCTACTCCTACGGATTCAAGTACCTCTGAACAGAAAAGAGATTATGAGAAGTGGGATCGCTCAAATCGCATGAGTCTAATGATCATTAAGCACGGCATCCCGGAGGTGTTTAGGGGCACTGTTTCTGAAAACATCACAAGTGCCAAAGAATTTCTTGCTGAAATTGAGCAGCGCTTTGCAAAAAGCGATAAGGCAGAGGCAAGCACTCTTCTTCAGAACTTGATCTCCATGAAATATCAAGGCAAAGGAAATATCAGGGAGTACATTATGAGCATGTCTAATATTGTTTTTAAACTCAAGAAGGATAAATGGTCTCTTAATGAGCTCATTTCACATTGCGTACAAGAAGAGGAAAGACTAAAGGAAGACAAGACAGAAAATGCTCATTTTGCAAGCACCTCCAAGGCTAAGGGCAAAAGAAAGAGATCAGAGGATCTCAAGAAAGAAGGTGCTAAGGGTCCAGAACAAAAGAAACAAACTCAAGAAAATAAATGTTTCTTTTGCAATAAGACTGGACACGTAAAGAAGAAATGTGCTAAATATCATGCTTGGCGTGAAAAGAAAGGGTTGCCTAAACTACCGGAAGTCAATTGATTCTGAAAGATGGATTTATGTTGGAGATGGCAAATCGGTAGAGGTGGAAGCTATAGGGCATTTTAAATTGTTAGTGAGTACTGATTTTTTATTTGGATTTGAAAGACACTTTTGTTGTGCCGTCATTTAGACGGAATTTGGTTTCAGTTTCTTATTTGGACAAATTAGGTTATTTGTGTTCATTTGGAAACAATAAGTTCAGTTTGTCTTTTAATTCAGATATTGTTAGAACTGCTTCACTTTTGACTTATGATAATCAGTATTTACTTGATATTGTGGCCATCTATAATGAAACCATTAATACAGAATCACGTGGTACTAAACATAAAATTGAAAATACTCACTCAGGTGCATTATGGCACAAGTGCTCAGGTCACAATCGAATCGTGACGTTTGGCCTTGTGTTACACTCTTAAAGATATGGTAGAGAGTATGATTTGTCATTCCACCTTACTGGAATCACTTTGGGGAGAGACACTAAATATGACAACTTATATTCTAAACAGAGTATCAACTAAGCAGCTACCAAAACATCTTATGAGCTTTGGACTGGGCGACATCCTAGTCTGAAGCATTTCCATGTGTGGGATTGTCCAGCTGAGGCAAGGCCTTATAAGCCAAATGAAAAGAAATTGGACTCCTGAACAGTAAGTAGTTATTTTATTGGTTATGCTGAAAGATCCAGGGGATATAAATTTTATGATCCCACATTAAAGACAATTTTTGAGACGGAAACTACTACGTTCTTTGAGGATATTGAGTTTGGGGGGAAGAATAAGATTAAGAACTTCATCTTGGAGGAAGAATCGGTAACAATTTCAAAACCGATTCAAATAGTTACTTTTGATAAAGTAAGTTCGGAACCTCCACAAGGCATTGTTGATGAACCCCTTACTCAAGATGATTTGGTTGTTCATGAAGAACAAACTCAAGATCCTCAAGAACCTGTGCATCATGAGCTAATAACTTTGCAGTGATCCACTAGAGAAATAAGAAGTGTTATTTCGGATGATTACATGGTATTTCTTCAGGAACATGAGGAAAATAATGATATAATGGAAGATGATCCAGTTAACTTCCGTCAAGCTATACAAGGTTCTAACTCTCAAAAGTGGATTGAAGCAATGAAGGAGAAGTATAAGTCCATGCAAGACAATAAGGTTTGGGAACTTGTCCCATTACCAGAAGGTATGAAACTCATTTGGCTTCAAGATGAATATTGTTGATGATTGTGTGTATCACAAGTTTAAAGGGAGACAAGTTTAGTCTCAATCAGTGCCCAAAGGGGAATTTGGAAATTGAGGAAATGCAAAAGATTCCCTATGCATCAGCTGTAGGGAGTTTGATGTATGCCCAAGTATGTACGCATCCAGACATAGCATATATAGTTGGGGTTCTAAGCAGATATTTAAGCAATCCAGGAATAGACCATTGGAAAGCAGCAAAAAGGGTCATAAGATATTTAAAGAGAACAAAAGATTATATGCTCACATACAGGAGGTCAGACCAGTTGGAGATCGCTGGGTTTTCTGACTCAGATTTTGTAGGATGTCAAGAATTTGTAACATGTTATGAGGCATCAAATAATGGAATATGGCTGAGAAATTGTCACAGGGCTGCAAATTGTGAAAGGCATTGAAATACCACTTAAGTTATATTGTGACAATTAATCAGCTGTATTGTTAAGGAAAGAGTACAAAGTGGACAGATTTCCATAGAACACTTAAGGACAAACTCAATGATAGCATATCCTCTAACTAAAGGACTTCCGCCCAAGGTCTTTCATGAGCATGTTGCTCACATGGGTGTTTTACAGTTTGAGGAATTTGTGGTTTAGTGGGAGTTAGTCACTTTCATATATTTTATGTTCTATGTTTAATTTCATATATGTATACATTGATTTTTGGACATATTTGGTTATCTATAGATATGCGGTTTTTCGTTCATTCATTACACTTTGTACATTAAGGATATTATATCGATCTCAATAAGTTAAAGTTTGGACCAGTTGAAAATAGACGTGTATAGATCACCTTCACGTAATTTTTCATGCTACACATTTCATGATGAATCCATGTCATTTGGTTATGTTAGGATGAGTAATCATTGTTGGTTTTAGTTGCGATGATGCAATGAAAAGCTGGTTTGGTTCTATATCCTGATATGATTAATGGACAGGACTTTTGGAGTATGTTAAAGGAATATAATGGCAATTTTGAGCTCATAAAGTCTAACACATTTGCAAGGTTGTAAGGACATATATATTTGTGACCAGTGGGAGATTGTTGGAAAAATTTGGGTCATGTATATATATGATACATAATTTAAATGTGTTAGGGCCATTATTTATTAAGCCAAATAATAAAGTGATCTGACTAAATTAAAGTTTTGGCTAAAGGCATATGTCAAGAAAATAAAATTGTGTAGAGACCATAAGATCAATATAGTGCTCTATAAAGACATCATCATTATGGCTAATTCAGGTACGCTTTCGCATTCAGTTTACAACATGTTTATCAGTATGGGATTATGTTTATGTTTGATCATTAGAATCAAAATCAGGATTATTAATTATTATTATTATTATTATTATTATTATTATTATTATTGTTTTTACAACATGCATATCTAATTACTAGATACATACGTTTCTCAATAGAAAATGAGTATTGTGTTATGCATATAGTTCCCCCAAAGTTTTGTAATTCTCATGTGATTTATGATTTTGGCCCCCAAACTTAATGAACATTTAATGTATTTACTTGTATATTTACAATTTTATCCTCTTAGCTCCTCCTTAGTTTTGTAACTCTCATATAATTTATGATTTTGTCTCCCTCAAACTTAATGATCATTTAATATATTTAAGTATATATTTACAATTTTATCCTTTTACCCTTCCATCTTCTTACTTCCTTTTATATTTATTTATTATTTATTAACATTATATTATTTGACCCCTCCAAGATCAATGGTCAAGATCCGCCACTCAGTGTCCTTAAAGAACATGTATTGTATGTGAAAAAAAAAAGGTAGTGTAACATTTGGTGTTATTTATGTAGATAATCACGGGAAATAATTCTAAAATAATTCTAGAGTTTAAGAATACAATAACAAAATAATTTAAAGTGCCTTATCTTGATATGATGAAGTTATTTATTAACATGGAGATTAAACATGAGGGGAATACTTATGTCCCAATAAACCTATACGCAAAAGAGATTTTGAATAAGTGTAAGATGATCGACTATATTTTAATCTCAATCTCTATGCAATTAGAAACAAAATTTTGAAAATTTGATGAAGGAGACCAAGTTCATCCGAACATATATCAAAATTTAGTGGAAAGCATCGGTTATCTTACAAGCACAAGACCCGATCTATTAATGAACATTAAAATTGAAAGTCGATTTATGGAGGATTCGAGCTATTCACATTAGAATGTGATGAAGTGAATACTAAGGTATATATGAGGAAAATTGTCATTCACACTATTTTATACTAGGTCGAATACTTACATACTGGTTGGATACTCAAATAGTAATATGTGTAGAGATATGGATGATAAAAAAAAGTACATTAGAAGAAGCTCTTAGGTCGGTCAGGTCAAGTTTTGGCTGATTTCAATTAGAAGAAGAGAAACATTTAAGTTTACGAAGGAGTTTTGTTAAATAAAAAGTAAATGTCACATAATAGGTTAAATTTTAGTTTGAATATTTTGATTGAACATATATTTTAGGCAAGAATCAAGGATTACAATTTTGTTGTTAGTTAATAGTAGTTAACAATATGATTCTAGACAGTTAAGACTAGGAAAACAGAAAGTCAAATTTTTAGTCTTTTAAACACATAAGTATATTATTTGATATTATTTGATAATTATGATGGAGAGACAATAATATTCATACAAATTACAATAATTCTAGGAATTCTTTTATATCAATTCTAACATTTTTTACACGTTTAAGCATCAAGAAACATATGTTAAAGTTAAATATGTGAAGCTACTTGAGCAAGTGAAGACTCAAATTGAAAATAGTAAAAATGAAAGTTATGCTTGACAAGCTAACAAAGGAAGGAAGAAGGTAATGTTCCAACTTGGTGACTAGGTTTTGGGTACACATAAGGAAAGAAAGATTCCTAGTACAACGAAAATGTAAGCTCTAACCTAGAGGAGATGGACCTTTCCAAGTGGTAGAGAAGATAAATGATAATGCCTACAAGATTGATCTCCTTAAATGAGTATAATGTGAGTACCAACTTCAATATTTTTGACTTGTCTCCTTTCGCTGCAGATGATAAATCTTTATATTTAAGAACAAATTCTTCTCAAGAGGGAGGAAAAGATGTGGACACAAAAGTCCAAGACTATGCAAAAAAATATGAAGATCTAATTGAAGACTTAGTTGGACTAATGACAAGATGAAGGGTTAGAAAGACTCAAGAAACATTACAATAGAAGATGACTCTTTTATGGGAGCCCCAACAGTCAAAGACCCAAGACATTGAGGAGGCTAAGCTTGTTATATGTATAGTAGTAGGCTTGGAGACATATAATTACTTAATTTACCATTTGGGAAAAATTTTAGCTTTGCTTGTAATGTTTTGGTTTTCTTTCATTTTATTTAATTACAAATGAAGTCAAACCCTAAATATGCATTTATGATTTTTGAACTTAAAAACAGATGATTTTTGCCCAAAGTGAGAATATCTCTCTGTTAGGGTTGTTCCTTCCTTCTTCGATCTTAAACAAAATCATCAACTATTATGGGGATCATTCTTATCCTTATCAAACTTTGTATGCGACGCCTTCCTTCATTTTCAATTCCTATTTTTCTGTTCTTAATTGATTTCAATTAGTGAATCCTTTTACCTTAATTCTATTTGGATCATATCAAGCTTCATGGTGTTCTCTAGTAGAAACTTAAGATTCTGAAATTTGAATTTAAAAATCCTGGAACAAATCTACCTTTAATAACGTTCTAGATTATGTCATAGTTAAGCAAAAACAACTTGAATAGATGCAAACCTTTATTTTAACCAATGGTTCGAACAAAGATTTGCTTTGCTAGGAAATTAATGCTCAATAAAAGATTTGAATAAAGCTCTTAACATTGAGGAAACTTTTTGGAAAGAGAGATCTAGAATGATCTGGTTTATCAAATATGGTGATAG
Source organism: Sphenostylis stenocarpa (assembly GCA_963425845.1). NCBI lineage: Eukaryota > Viridiplantae > Streptophyta > Magnoliopsida > Fabales > Fabaceae > Sphenostylis > Sphenostylis stenocarpa. The sequence goes on along the minus strand of OY731402.1, from coordinate 43,825,155 downwards.
AAATGTTGAGTTCTTCCACTTACACTACAAAAAAAAAAAGCTTATTATCTACGGCAAAAATCCATAGGTAATGGCAAAAATCCGTAAGTAATGTCATTTTACCTACGGATTTTTTTTCGTAGGAAATCTGTAGGTAATATTGTCGTAGGTAATTTACCTACGGAATTACTATCCATAGGTAATGTTGTCCGTGGGTAATTACCTACAAATTGTAATCCGTGGGTAATTACCTACGCACAGAATCCGTAGGTAATTACGTACGGATTGTAATCCGTGGGTAATTACCTATGAACAAAATCCGTAGGTAATTACCTACGAACAAAATCCGTAGGTAATTACCACATTCAAATTCGTAGGTAAATCAGTAGGAAAATCATTAGGTAAATTTATACAATTTTATCACCACCAATGATTTAACTAAATTTTACATGTTACATGCATATTACACATAAAATATTTAGATATCAAATTTAACAATATTCCATAATATTTATATGCACCAAGTGCATATTCAGATATCAAACACAAATCCTAATATTAACATGCATCAAGTAGTCATTCAAATATCTGAGAACATATAAATCCAAAGAAGTACTATAATAAATATTATGACAATATTGTTTGAGTGTCTTAATAATTAGAGTAATGTCCTTGTTCATCTTGAGGATGCTCTACGAAAGCTGGTTGATGTTGTGATTGTTGTTGCTGCTCTTGCTGCTCCTGTGATTGTTGTTGTGATCCTTGTTGGGAAGGTTGTTGTTGAAATGCTTGTCGGGCATCAGATGGAAGTAAAGGAAGGACAACACTGACAAGTGTTTGTAATTGGTGGCTCAATTTTTCATTATCCTCCCTATAACTAAGCACTTGTTCTTTTAATTGTGTAATCTCACGAGAATCAGTAGATCCTAAATATGAGAGGGTATCTCCAAGCCTAAAATTATGGGCAAGTTCTCCAACACCGTAGATCCAACCCTTTTTGTTGCTAGTTGCAGCAAGAATCCAACTTTCAGTCCTTATTCTCTCCTCCTCTATAGGATCTAATGGAGATGACTCGGTTTCAGCAGCACAGGATGCTGCCTCAGATCTAGCCTGAGAGTATCTTCTCTGAAATTCTTCCTATTCACATACAAATAAAAATTATGTACGATATACAACACATATCCATCATAACATATAAGAGAGTAATAGAGTAATATTAAATAAGTTCACAACTCACATGAGTTTTTCTAGACCTTTCATCAACAAATTCACCATTAACCTTTCTTATATGAGTCTGTTTGAACACCTCATCAATATGTGCAGGACGACCCAACTCCTTTTCCTGCAAAAAAAATTAATTAATAACATATCATGAAGAAATGAAAGAAAGAAACTTTTGTTATAATTGCATATTTACCATACGAATGACGTGTTCATGCACACTAATAGAACCACCTGTGTGTAAACTACCACCCGTCTCAGAAGCTCGATTCTTTTGAGCTTGTGCACACTTTGTACGATAATCAATTGAGTTCCACTTGTTCAACAGAGTCTTCCACACATCATCAAACATCCAATAGAGCTTTTTACCTGTCCTTCTAGCATCTTTGAACATTTCAGATAGCCTATGTGAGACCTTTGAGTGAAAATTCTTTCAAATCCTGTCCTCATCTTTAGGTCTCTAGGTGACCTTTCTCTTTGCAAATGATTTACACAAAAAAAAAACAAATAATAATAATTGTGTCAATGAATGTAAGTAATAAAAATAATTCATCAGCCTAAATATAAGAAAACTTACTTTAAATCGCTGAAAGAATGTCTCTTTTTCAACATCGGTCATAGAACCCCATGTCAGCCATGGCTTAGAATATTGTTGCTTAATAGTCATTGTTATAGCTTGTGATGCAACCCGACATGGATGGAACCTTCACCAAATAATTAAATTAAATAATAATCACAATTTCCTAATACTTGCAAATAATGGGAATGATATAATTTTAACTGAATTCTTACCCTAGACCATAAGGTGATATGATAGGAAGATTAGTGTTAAGTGGATGATCCTCCTCAATGTCTGATTGTGCATCACCTTCCTGAATATGCACTTCTTGGTCTTCCCCAGCTGGTGTATGACGGACTCTAGAAGGCACTGATAATGGTGATAGTGCTTGAGACCTTGAGGGTAATGTAGGTGAGACCAAAGGTAGTGGTGATGGTACTGATGATACTGAAGGCAATGTAACTCCTGGGGAAGGTGTTGATGCAATGAAAGGTGATGGACTAGGGTTGGGTGCATGAACTGGGGATGGGGCAGAAGTGGTTGTAGGTGCAATATTGTCTGTATGGGCATGTATATTCTTAGCACGTGCAGATGAAGAAGGTATAGGTGTAGGAGCTATGGGTGGGGGAGGGACATTTACTTTAAGTATATAACGTGGTTTTTTTCGTTTCGTTACTTTTTTCCCCTTATTGGAATGAGACATAGGAGGTTGGGGTGAGTCACACCCTCCTAATGACATATTTGTACATAGGAAATTTATATAGTCAATTATGCAATGGAGTAACGTCATACATAATATGAAATAGAAAAATTAACTTAAAGAAAACATTTTTTCAACTACATAATGAACATTTTCTCAATTACATCATGTGGAATATAAAAATTAACTCATAAAGAACAATTTCTCAACTACACGAATCCTATTCATCTTCCTCTTCCTCTTCCTCTTCTTCCTCTTCCTCTTCCTCCTTTTCCTCCTCTTCCTCCTCCTCCTCCTCCTCCTCCTTCTTAACTATAAGTTATTCTTTGCTACACTTTTCTTTTTTTGAACTTTCAGTACACGTTATGTGTAACATTCACTTTTTTTTCCTAAACCTGTTGTCTTCTACTTGAAGCAATTATAGTTAGTTTGGAATAACTTTAGCATAACAGACTTTTATAAATGTTGTTTTTTTTTCTCTTTACACAAAATTCAAATTCAAAAGCATAGAAAAATATAGTGGATAAAAATAAAAAGAGAAGCTAAATAAAAACATTAAAACTGTTAAAAATATTTCATTAAAGAAGAATAGAAACAAAAAAGAGATAGAAAAATTGAAAAATATTGTAAATTAGTTTAGTAGATTTACTTTTTTAATTATTTTTCCCTATTTCTTTCCTATCAAACAAATATAATTAAATTCGTCCTCTCTATTTTCATTTTCTCCTCCCCCAAACCATTACTAAAATAGACCATCCACTGATAAAAGTGTATTTCCTTTAACTAAAATACAAAGATAGGTTCAAACCTTTTTCTTCAATGATACAAGTATATAGACATTTTAGTACTAAACTAAACTACTCCACTGTAATTTCTACAGCTTGAAAATTCTAGCTACTTCCTAGTTAATTTTTGTTGCGTTTCTTTCAAAATAAAATATATTTTTTGAAAATTTCAGGATGCAATTATTTTTCATAAAGAAATATTGCAGACAACACTTGAGCATTCATTACTACGATGTGCAGTCATAATAATTTTTCAACAGCAGTTTGAAGCAGATAGTTTGATGAATTAGGAAAAAATAATATCTTCATCATAACAAATTCATACTTTTTCAACATTAATGATTCTTAATCAACAACATACTAACAGAACATTATGCAAATAATATCTTCATCATAACAAATTCATACTGAATTAGCTTATATATATATAGATCCACTGGAGCTATATATATAGATGGTCATCATCATATGCCTTCTACACGGAATTAGATCCACTGGAGCTTATAATTGCCTCTAATTCATGCAGCCAATATCCAACTATAGGTTATTCTTTGCTACACTTTTCTTTTGTTGAACTTTCAGTACACGTTATGTGTAACATGTTTGGGTTGAATTGATAAACACACCAGTTATAGAATTTCTCGATATTTCTTTAACAGTACCTTTGATTATTTTTTATTATTTTGTCAAAAATACATTACTCACTTTTTGTTCCTAAACCTGTTATCCTCTACCTGAAGCAATTCTAGTTAGTTTGGAATAACTTTAGCATAACAGACTTTTATAAATGCAATTTTTTTTTCTCTTTACACAAAATTCAAATTCAAAAGCATAGAAAATATAATGGATAAAAATAAAAAGAGAAGCTAAACAAAAACATTAAAACTGTTAAAAATATTTCATTAAAGAAGAATAGAAACAAAAAAGAGATAGAAAAATTAAAAAATACTATAAATTAGTTTAGTATATTTACCTTTTTAATTATTTTTCCCTATTTCTTTCCTATCAAACAAATATAATTAAATTCGTCCTCTCTATTTTCATTTTCTCCTCCCCAAACCATTACTAAAATAGACCATCCACTGATAAAAGCGTATTTCCTTTAACTAAAATACAAATATAGGTTCAAACCTTTTTCTTCAATGATACAAGTATATAGACATTTTAGTACCTTAACTAAACTGCTCCACTGTAATTTCTACAGCTTGAAAATTCTGGCAACTTCCTAGTTAATTTTTGTTGTGTTTCTTTCAAAATAAAATATATTTTTTGAAATTTTCAAGATGCAATTATTTTTTATAAAGAAATATTGCGAGACAACACTTGAGCATCCATTACTATGGTGTGCAATCATAAGAATTTTTCAATAGCAGTTTGAAGCGGATGGTTTGATGAATTAGGAAAACAGAATATCTTCATCATAATAAATTCATACTTTTTCAACATTAATGATTCTTAATCAGCAACATACTAATAGAACATTATTCAAATAATATCTTCATCATAACAAATTCATAATGAATCAGCTTACATAATGTAAGTTTTATTGCTAAAACTAATCCTAAATGGATTCTATATGGCCATAATGGAAGTTTTTTAGGGTCATGATTATGAAGCATTTTCAAGGTGGAAACACATTCTTAACTCACCCGCCAAGAAACTAAGCCACAGAGACATCAACCAAGCCAATAGGACTTGGATAACACCAATATCAACCTCACCTAGTGAAAACCACAGATTCAAGCCAAACTAAACAGAAATAACGTTACAAAAAACCTTAATAAACCAAGATCTTATTCAACTAACAGAGCCACCAATTCAATGATTCATATGCAAATAAACCAGACCCAGGCATAATAGTTAACTAAGCATAATAGTTTAGACTCCAAAAAATGTGAAAGAAATAGGATTAAAGCATAATACCAGGCTTAACCCGCTGCCTCTATATCTCACCTCTAGCTCACAGCGAGCTCGGTGGCACAATGGGGTGGGCTGGAGCGAGGAGAGGTGGTGACCGCAGCCGGCGTTGAGGTGACTCAAGTTCCAGGTTGTAGGGATGCTCGTGATGGGACGCGACAGAGGGTGTGGTGGCGTGGTGGCCTGGAGGTTGATTTGCGGCTGGGTTCGCGGTGGTCAGCTATGGGCAGTGGTGCGCGGTGGTTTGTGGTGAAGGGAGAGATTCAACACAGGGTTGGGACGCTCGATGGTGGTGGTTGTCGCAGCTGACGAGGGGCTTTGGTGGAGGTTGGATTAGGGTGAGGCCGTGACTGCGACTTAGCCTCGCGGTGGCTTAACGAAGGGGACGACGACCTCACAGTGGCAGTGCATCGTGAAGATGGTGATGGAGGCCGCGAAGACGGGGTTTCTGCGAAAAGGGGGGTCCGCGGTCGTGAGATGTGGTGGTTCCGATGAGGGTGATTGGGCGAGAATCTAGAGGATGGAAGCTGAGATGTGGCGCGACCGCGGGCTGGTTCTGCGTTGCTGAGAAGCTTTGGTGAGTGAAGGTGGAATTAGGGCACGGGGTATGGTTGTGGTGGTGACAGGGAAGAAGCCTGGTGGTGGAGGAGAATAGGGTTGGGTATATGGGGTTCAAATGAGGGTACCGTGTGGGGTGCTCGAGAGTGGGGAGGCTGCAGCTAGGGTTCTAGTGAAGGAGGTGGGTGGCGGGTTATAGAGGAGGTTAGTGAAATTGAGGGAGAGGAAGGAAGGAGTTAGGGAGCTTGAGTGAGGCGCGGAGGAAGTGTGAAAATGCAGGTGCGAGTGAGGGTTTTTTCTTTTTTCTTTTTTTTTTTATTTAACATCCGTAGGTAAATGAGTAGGTAAAGTAGTAAAAAAAAACATTACCTACCTCCTACATCCGTAGGTAATGCATAATCATCTCATCCGCAGGTAAATTCCGTAGGTAATAGATAATTTATATACGGATAAAATTTTGTAGGTAATATCCGTAGGTAATGTATATTTTACCTACGGATTTTTATCCGTAGGTAATATTTGATAGATAATAGCCATTTTTTTTGTAGTGTTAGTGGCCAAAAGTAAGGCTAAGCTACAACAAATTCATTTTCTTAATGATGGTATTAATACGTTCACTGATAGCTCCAACATTGAAAACCATATTCTTACTTTCTATAAACAACTACACTCGAGCACCAACCTACATGATAATAATTTAGAGGATTTTTTTCATGATATTATTCCTCACTTGCTCTCTGACTTAGATAATGACATGCTTAATTGTTTGCCCTTGCGAGATGAATTTATACTGCAGTTTTCACACTTAATAAATAGGGTGCTTGATACATACCCTTTTAATAATACATTAGTTGGTTGTAATTGTATAACTGCCCATTTAGTTATAACCTATAAATAGAAATAAGATTCAAGTTTTAGGGATAGATTGTATCAGAATTTTTGTATTCTTTGCAGTATTTAGTTCAAATACAAATTCTTGGTTTCCTTTCTTCTTTAGGACTCCTTGTTTTCCCTTTCTTTGTTTTTTGAACTCCTTAGAGTTCCTAGTTCATATTTAGTTTCGTATTAGTGGTATTAGCTAGGACCTTCCAGCTTCTCATGCAATGGCTCACGAAACTCGATCATAGACTGCTTTGAAAGAAATGGAAGAAAGCATGGAGGATCATTTGATTTCAAAGATTGACGAACAATTGAATTCTATGATTGATCAACATTTCATGGTTTTGGAAGGGACGATGCACCAAAATCTTGATAATTCTTTAAACCAAAAGATCCAAACCGCAATCCACAATCAATAACCTCATCAAGGTGAACATCACAACAATTCATCTTCTTTTTGTGGAACTCATTTAGCATGCATCAATTTTTCGAAGTTCAATGGTGAAAATGTTAATCAATGGACTTATTAGTGTGAAATATACTTTTCAATTTATTCAACCCCTTAAGATTATAAGGTGAAGTTAGTTATTGCACATTTTGAAGGAAAGACTTTATAATGGCATATTTCCCATGCTAAAACTAGATGGTTTGTTGTTTTTCCTTCTTGGCTTGAATATACAATGATCTTGATAGAAACATTTGGAGATGTTTGTGATGACCATATGTTAGAGTTAATAAAATTATGACAGAAAACTACAATTGTTCCTTATCATGAGGAATTTGATTTTGTGATTAATAAACTCAATTTTCCAGAAGAATATACCCTTAGTTGTTTTCTGGGAGGATTGAAACAAGACACATAAATGATGGTTAGGATGTTCCAGCCAACCATAATATGAAAATCCTTTACATTAGCAAGTTATATGAATCAACTAACACAACCTAATACTGTAACCCCTTTTTCAAAACTCTTTAACCCTACTATTGCACAAAAATTCTTGACCAAGAATAAGACTGAAACAAGTCCCTACCATGAATCCATTATTACCTAAATCTACAATACAAACCACTTGAACACTTACTCCAACTTATATGAGTGAAAGAAGGGCTAAAGTCCAATGTTATTTTTGTGACCAACCTTTTACCCCAAAACATAGCCTCACCCACAAAAAACTTCACATACATGTCATGGAATTGGAAAGTCCTATTGCTTCAGAAGAAGAAGACCAAGATAAAAATGAAGGAGGGAGTGAGTTAGTTGAACCTCAAATATTTGTAAATGCTTTGATGGGTGTTCCATGCTTTAAAACCATGAGAGTGGTAGGCTACCACAATAAGAAACCCATCCATATTTTGATTAATAATGGCAGCACACATAACTTTTTAGATGTGGAAATGGCTAAGAGGTTAGACTTTAAAATTGAAGATCTTAAATCCTCACATGTAAGTGTAGCTGATGGTAGTAAATTAAGCATTACAACTATTGTTAGACAATTCAAGTGGACAATTCAGAATACCGTATTTTGTTCTAAAATGTTGTGACATAGTTTTGGGCATAGAATGATTGGTCACTTTGGGGGATATCACATGGAATTTTGACAAATTGAGTATGAAATTCAAGGTACAAGGAAGAAAACATGTTTTAAGAGGAGCATCGTCATAATAAAACAACAACAATTGGGTAAAGCCTTAGTTAAAGGTGTACACCTATCCATGCTGCAGGTTTGTGGTGAAAACATCAATCTTTTATACTCCCTAACAACTCATGCAGATCCGCAGTCCACCCCTTCCGTATCTAGCAGTTGTTATTTGGGTTGTAGGATATTTTTCAAACCCAAATCAATTACCAACTAGGAGGAAAGGCTTTGATCACAAGATACTTTTAGTAGAAGGCGATAATCTGTTTAACAAGAGGCCATATATATATGCTAAGAATCAAAAGGATATTATTGATGGGTTGATCAAAGATTACTTGAAAATAGGAATTATTCAGAAAAGTAATAGCCCTTTTGCTAGTCAGCTGTCTTGGTAGGACAAAAAGATGGTTCTTGGAGGTTGTGTGTTGACTATAGAGATTTAAATAAGGTTACAATAAAGGTGATGTTCCTTATTCCCTTGGTAGAGGACTTATTAGATGAGCTACATGGTGCAACAATTTTTTCTAAAATTGATTTGAGATTGGGGTAAAATCAAGTGAGGATGGATCCTGTTAATATTAGCAACTCGTTAAGAACACATGGGGGCCATTTTGAATATCTAGTAATGTCGTTTGGGCTTACTAATCCACCAACAAATTTCTAAGGATTGATGAATGAAGTCTTTAGGGATTATTTGAGGAAGTTCCTTCTAGTTTTTTTTATGATATTTTGATATACAATGACTGTTTGCACAACCATTTGAACCATCTCAAACAAGTGTTGTCCACTATGAGAACACATTCACTATTTGCTAAAATGTCAAACTACTACTTTGGTGTTCACCATGTAGAATACTTGGACCATTTCATATCAAAAGAAGGCATATCTATTGACCCATGGAAGATAACTACAGTGCAGAATTGGTTGTTGCCTCAAAACATCAAACAACTGTGAAGTTTCTTAGGCCTTATAGGTTATTATCAGAGTTTTGTGAAACACTATGGCAATATTGTTATACCACTCACTGACATGATTAAAAAAGACAATTTTTTCTGGACTAATGAAGCCAAAACTACTTTCCAACAACTAAAATTGGCATCAGTTCAAGCTCCTGTTCTTGCATTGCCCAATTTTGATAAGACATTCATAGTGGAAGTTGATGCCTCGACCCTTGATATTGGTGTTGTGTTAATGCAAGAGACTCACCCTATTGCTTACATTAATAGAAGATTGAATCAACAACAACAAGCCAAAAGAGCTAATTGGAGTAGTTTTTTCAATCCAATAATGGAGGTATTACCTTTTGAATAGGAGTTTCATAATAAAGACGGATCATTGCAACTTAAAATTTATCTTGGATCAAAGATTTACCACTGTTTTTCAACAAAAATGGTTGGTGAAACTAATGGAATTTGATTTTTCTGTTGATTACAAACAAGAAAAGGAAAACAAGGTAGTTGATGCTTTATCTAGAGTTTATAGTGTTGATTTGTAGGCCCTCACAGTGCATACATTATAGTCATACCTCTTAAACATAATCAAGCAGACTTGGGTGATTGATCCAACCATAAAAAATATCATTCTCATAAACACTACACATGACAAAGATCTTAGTTAAGAAGAAAAGATAGACGAGTCATTGGGAGGGATGCGACCTTGAGAAGGGACATCATCACTTGGTTCCATAACATTGCAACAATTGGTAATTTAGGTTAACATGTCACTTTGTAAGAAATAAAAGAAGTTTTTTATTGGAAAGGTATGTCCAAGGTAGTAAAATAATATGTGTAGCAGTGTAGTATTTGCCAACAGTGCAAAACTGAGATAGTAACATCTCCTGGCCTCTTACAGCCCTTACCAATACTTGACATGGTTTGGCAGCACATAACCATGGATTTCATAGAAGGATTTCCTATGTCTTTTGGTAAATAGGTTATATTTTTTGTGGTTGATAGATTAAGTAAGGTTGCACATTTCATGAGTTTGCCTCATCCGTACAATGCTAGTGAGGTGGCTCAAGTATTCATGGATATCGTCTTTAAATTGAATGGTTTCCATAATCTATCACAAGTGACAGGGACACAATTTTTATAAGTAAATTCTGGTAAGAATTGATGGATTTTCAAGATGTACAAATCAATTTATCTTTAGCTTATTATCTTAAAAATGACTGTCAAACTTATGTAGTTAATAAATGTTTAGAAACATATTTGAGATGTATATGTTACAAGTGGCTACCTTTAGCAGAATGGTGGTACAACACTTTCTTCCATAGCTTCATTCAAGCCACCCCTTATGAAGTTGTCTATGATGAACCTCCACCTGCTCACCTTTCTTACCTGCCCGGTGCTTGGTGATCGCAACTTGAAGAAAAGGGAAGAAATGTGTGAGAAGAGAAGTCCCACATTAGACAAATCTTACTTTGATGCTTACTTTTCTTACTATAAAAGGAGCACAATATTTACCTTGTAAAACACACCAAGATTACTTCCTTTTTCTTTCTTTTGCTGCTATAATAGTTGAGAGATAAATTAAGAGAGAGAAATAGTTGCTCATTTTAGGTTCTTTTAGAGTTATTTTTCTTTTATTTTCAGGAGAGGGTGTTATTGTTTCCTCCTTGGAGGTAGAGAGAAGGGTTGTAATTTCTTTCATTAGTGGAATTACTCTTTTGCCTATTGTCGGTGTTTTACTCATCTTTTTATTTTAGTTGTGTGTGCTTATGTTTTTATCTTATACCTAACAGTGGTATCAGAGTCATTAGGTTATGATATTGGTCTTATGCTGCATAATCATTAAAATAGTGTTGGAGAAAATTCTTAGTATGTTTGTGATTGCGATTAATTTGATCTTCCACATCAGAAAAGAGTTATTCTTGTTACTGGATATTATTTGGTAGTATGATAGTGCATGTCTAGGAAAAGTTCTAGTAAGGAAAGACTTGGTATTTAAGTGTGTCCATTATTGACTTACCTCTTTTTCCTGGGAACTTACCTAGTGTACTGGTTCACAGTGTACCGTTGTTATTCCAGTAGGTAATACTATTCATAGTGAGGATTGCGTAAGTTGGTTTTGAACCATGACAACAAAATATAAGATAGAGAAGTTCAATAGGAGTAATTTATCATTGTGAAAATTGAAGATAAAGGCAATTTTGAGGAAGGATAATTGTATTGATGTAATTGCTGAAAGAAACATGGAACACACGGATGAACGAATATGGAAACAAATGAATGACAATGCTATTACGAATTTTTACTTATCAATGGCAGATTCGGTTTTATCCAGTGTTGCGGAGAATACTACTGCGAAGGAGATTTGGGATCCCCTCATTAAACTATATGAGGTGAAGTCACTTCACACAAGAATACTCTTGAAGGGAAAACTCTATACTCTTCGAATGAGTGAGTCCACATCAATGACGAACTGTGAGAAGAAAAGTCCCACATCAGGAAAATCTTAGTTTGGTGCTTACTTTTCTTACAATAAAAGGAGCACAATGTTAACCTTGTAAGACACACCAAGATCACTTTCTTTTCTTTCTCTTATTGCTTTAGTACTTGAGAGATAAATTAAGAGAGAAGCATAGTTTCTCCTTTTAGGTTCTCTTAGAGTTATTTTTCCTTTATTTTCAGGAGAGGGTGCTATTGTTTCCTCCTTGAAGGTAGAGAGAGAAGGGTTGTAATTTCTTTCATTAGTGAAATTACTCTTTTTCCTATTGTCGGTATTTTTCTCATCTTTTTATTTTTGTTGTGTGTGCTTATGCTTTTCTCTGATACCTAGCAGTGATATCAGAGCCACTAGGTTGTGATATTGGTCTTCTGCTGCATAGTCATTAGAATAGTGTTGGAGAAAATTCTTAGTATGCTCTGTGGTTGCAGTTAATCTGATCTTCCACATCAGAAAAGAGTTATTCTTATTACTGAATATTATTTTGTAGTGTGATAGTGCATGTCTAGGAAAAGTTCTGGCAAGGAAAGACATGATATTTAAGTGTGTCCATTATTAACCCACCTCTCTTTTCTGGGAACGTACCTGGTGTACTGGTTCACGGTCTACCATTGTTGTTCCAGTAGGAAATACTATTCATAGTGAGGGTTGCATAAGTCGGTTTGAAATCATGACAACAAAATATGAGAGAGAAGTTTAATGAGAGTAATTTCTCATTGTGGAAATTGAAGATAAAGACAATTTTGAGAAAATACAATTGTATTGATGCAATTGCGGAAAGAACTGTAGAACACACAGATGAACGAGGATGGAAAGAAATGAACGACAATACTATTGCGAATTTGCACTTATCAATGACAGATTAAGTTTTATCCAGTGTTGCGAAGAAGACTACTGCAAAGGAGATTTGGGATACCCTCAATAAACTATATGAGGTGAAGTCACTTCACACAAGAATATTCTTGAAGAGAAAACTGTACACTCTTTGAATGAGTGAGTCCACATTAGTGATAGACCACATCAACCATTTGAATACCTTGTTTGCCAAACTATCAGCGGTAGATTTCAACATAGTTGAAAATGAACGTGTAGAGCTTCTACTTCAAAGTTTACCTGATTCGTATGATCAACTCATCATCAATATTACAAATAATAATATTGGTGGGAATATGCACTTTGAGGATGTCATCGGAGCTATTCTTGAAGAAGAATCCAGGCGGATGAGTAAGGGCGAAAGTTCCAAACTAGCAAAGGTTTTGACGATGATGAGAGGAAGATCAACAGAATGTGGTTCGAGTAAGAATCAAAATAATGATAGATTGAGGTTTCGAAGTAAGAAGAGTTCTAAAATCAAATATTACTTTTGTGGCAAGAAAGGGAATATGAGAAAAGAGAGTTAGAAGGGAAAGAATGGAGGAAACAACTCTGAAGAATCAACCTGACAAGGTTGTGTTGTAAGTACCTCGGAAGATGGAGATATTTTGGTGAGCAAAACTATAATTAGCTCTAATGGTGAAAAGGAGTTTCATGACAAGTGGATAGTGGATTCAGGTGCAACATGGCACATGACTCCGCACCGAGTTGGTTTCACACTTATGAACTATTCTCAGGTGGATTTGTCTTCATGGGAAAAACCATGCATTGGAGATTAGTGGAGTTGGTACCGTCAAAATTAAAATGTATGATGGTACCGTTTGCATAATTCAAGGGGTACAACATGTGAAGGACTTGAAGAAGAATTTATTGTCCATTGGGCAATTATATGACCTCGGGTGTAAGATCCATGTTGAAGGTGGAATCTTAAAGGTGTTAAAGGGGAATTTGGTGGTCATGAAGGCAAAGAAGATCATAAAAAATTTATGTGCTGCTTGGAGATACGTTACAAGAAGTGAATGCATCAGTTGCGGCAACAAATCAGGTAGATGTAGTGATCATGTGACATCATAGACTTGGTCATATGTTAGAAAGTGGTATGAAAATCCTTGCAGAACGTAATCTCTTACTCGGGCTTAAAGAGGTTAGTCTACCCTTCTGCGAGCACTGTGTGACAAGCAAGCAAGATAGATTGAAGTTTGCTAGAGTGACTGCTAAAAGTAAACACATATTAGACTTGATTCATTCTTATGTGTGGGAATCGTCGGTACTATCCCTCAGAGGAGCAAAATATTTTGTATTGTTCATCGATGATTGCTCGAGGAGATTGTGGGTGTACCATATCAAGAAGAAGTCATATGTTTTTTCATAGTTCAAGGAATTCAAAGCACAAGTAGAACTTGAAACTGGGAAAAGAATTAAGTGCTTGAGGACAGATAATGGAGGAGAATATGTAGACAGAGAATTTTTAGCATTTTGCAAGCAAGATGGTATCACCAGACAATTTTTTGTTCCACATACGCATCAGCAAAATGGTATAGCAGAGCGGATGAATAGAACTCTCCTGGAATGAACTAGAGCAATGTTGCGAATAGTTGGAGTAGCCAAATCTTTTTGGGGAGAAGTGGTTAAAATTTCCTGTTATGTTATAAACTGGTCACCGTCAACCGCCATTGGTTTGAGCACACCAATGGAGTTATGGAAATGTAAACCAACTGATTATTCATCCTTACGTGTTTTTAGTTGTCTTGTGTACGTGATGTACAACACTCAAGAAAGAATAAAATTGGATCCAAAATCTAGAAAATGTATCTTCTTGGGTTATGCTGCCAATGTGAAGGGGTATCGCCTGTGGAACCCCACTCCCACAAGGTTGTTGTTAGTAGAGATGTAATCTTGGCAGAAAATGAACTACAAATTGAGCAGACAAATGACAACTTGATAAAGGACAAGGTTATAGTACAAATATTGAAGAAGTCTTCGGATGACTCATCTGAGTCAGAAGAAGAACACGAAGATCAAGAACCAAATGATGTTGGTAATGGAGATCTTCGACAATCAACACGAGAAAAAGTCAGACCATCTTGGTATTCACAATGTGTGATGACAAGTCATGATGCGTATTATCTTCTAAATGAAGAAGAAGAACCTTCAACTTTTCAAGAGACTATGAGTTGTTCAGATGCTTCTCTGTGGATGACTGCAATGTAGGAATAAATTGAGGCTCTTCATAAAAACAAGACATGGAATCTTGTGGAACTTCCGAAAGGTCGAAAAGTCATTGGTTGCAAATGGGTCTATAAGATCAAGAGAGATGACAATGATCAAGTAGAAAGATACTGTGCTAGATTGGTGGTAAAGGGATATGATCAGAAAAAAGGTATTGATTTCAATGAGATATTTTCACCGGTTGTCAGATTGATGTCCATCAGAGTTTTCCTGGCTATGTGTGCTGCATTTGATTTATATATTGAACAATTGGATGTAAAGAATGATTTTCTTCATGAAGATCTTGAAGAGAAAATTTATATGCTCTAACCAGAAGTCTATAAAGAACAAGAAAACTTGATTTGCAGGTTGACCAAATCTATATAGGGTCTAAAGCAGGCGCCCAGATATTTGTATAAGAGATTTGATTCCTTCATTATTTGTCTTGGTTACAATAGTCTGAGCTCAGATCATTGTACATATTACAATAGGTTTGGTGATAATGATTTTGTTATCTTGTTGTATATGGATGACATGTTGGTAGTAGGCCTTAACATAGATCGAAGCTAAAAGTTAAAGGCACAATTGACTAGGGAGTTTGACATGAAGGACTTGGGACCAACAAACAAGATTTTAGGGATGTAAATTCTCAGAGATAGAAAAGATAGGAAGGTTTAGCTTTCTCAGAAGAATTACTTACTAAAAATCTTGTCGCGCTTCAACATGCAAGATTCCAAGCTAATTTCCACCCCACTTTCTATCAATTGTAAGTTATCCTCAAGTATGAGTCCCAGTAATGAAATGGAGAGGATGCAAACACTACAAGAAAAATATCAAATAGTGACCGGAAATTCGGTCACTAAATAATCAAAATCGGTCCCTAACTAAAATAGTGACTGAAATAGTGACCAACTTGAATCGGTTACTATTTCCTTGGTGACTATTTTAGTGACCGATTCAGTGACCGAATCAATGACCGATTTAGTGACCGAATCAGTGACCAAATCAGTTACCGATTCAGTGACCGAATCAGTTACCGATTCAGTGACCGATTTTACTAAAAAAAATCGTAAATAATGACTGAAAATTTAATTACTAAATAACTAAAATCAATCACTAATAAATAGAATGTCCAAAATAGTGACTTGACCACACTTTCTTTAGTTGTTAATTTTAGTGATCGATTCAATTACTAAATTGAAAATATAAAATTTATCTTTATATTGATCACTAATTTTAATTTTTATTTTATTATATACAACTTTTAATATAATGATCAACCTAACTTAAGAAATATATAACCTATGTTATATAAAATTTATTAGAATACCACAATTTGAAATAATCATCAAAATAATATTACAAATATTCATCAAAATTAAAGTACAAATATTCATCAAAATAAAACCATCAACCATTATATACAAAAATATAGAAAACTATATTGACAATAGTAGCAAAATTACAATTAGAAACACAAGTTGAAACACTAAAGATGCTTTAAGATCTTTACAACCCGCACGAACTTGACAACCTGTGAAATTTTTTCTACAAGTAGCACGTATTCATTCTTTAATTACTCGAAATAGCATACTATAGGTTTTATTTACCTAGATAGCACAGTTTTTTGTTAAGATGAGAATTCGATTTCCGAAAACGAAACCTAAACGTAATTGGATTTTATAATTTTTACAAACAATTCGTAATTCGATTTTCCGACAACCGAATTCTGAACAGTTTTCTTTTTATTTTGTTAAGAAAAAAACTAACTAATATATATATATATATATATATATATATATAATATGTTATAGTATTTTATTTAACATTTATAGTTTTAAATTAGGTATTTAAAAAGATTTGTATGTTTCTAAAATTAATTATATATTTAGATTTATTATTGAAAGTAGTAAAATAATATTTTTAAAATATATTATATATATTATATTTAAATTTATTTGTATGATTAAACTTTTTTTAATTTTTTTATTTATTTGATATTATAATTTTTTTAGAAATTAATAATAAATTAGGAGGATAATAAAAATCTTAAAAATTATATGTATATAAGAAGAAGTTATACTTTAAAGAATAAATATATATATATATATATATATATATATATATTAAAATATAATTTATCTTTAAGTTGATAATTTTTATTTTTATTTATGTAAATTTTATATATAAAATTAATTTAGAGTTCATATATGTAATTTTAATTTATGTATATATATATATATATATATATATATAATTTATATAATATATATAATTTATTTAACATTAAAAATAATTATATTTTTATGTAATAAAATTTCCTTGTAAATAAAATTTTATTTCATGCATCTCTTTGCCACCTTTTGCAAAAGCCAGCATAACAAAAAAAGGGAAAAAGGCATACGCTCAATAAAAAAGCCAAAATCTGAAATCGCGAGAAAAAAAGAGATAAACCCGCGAGAAAAAGGCTGGATTAAGACAAGCCACTCACCTTGATCAACAAAACTTCGACAACCAAGTAAAAGTCGAACAAAAAACAGGACTCATCCGACCAGCCAGCAAGAGTCGGACGATCACCTCCAAAAGTAGAAAACAAAGAGTCCCTAACAACCAACAAAGCTGGATGAAACACAAAATCCCCGGCACAACCCGGATGACCATTCAAAGAGGTCCAAGTACATCTGCCAACACAAAAATCACTCCCTAAGGAGCCGGCGCATGAGCGATTGAGCAGTAAGCCGCCACCACCACTAGTCCTACGCAGTGGACTGTACCAGCCTGATAGGGGGTTCATACCTATCAACCTACGCATGCGTTGCGCCTGATCTGCGCTCGAGCCGGATCAGTTAGTCGCATTACCACCCTGATGGGGGGTTCATACCCATCCAGTCCCACACAACGGACTGCAATTACCAGCCTGATGGGGGGTTCATACCCATCCAGTCCCACACAACGGACTGCAACTACTAGCCTGATGGGGGGTTCATACCCATCAACTGAAGGATCGACTACCGTCAGAAGGAGTATCCTGAGGTTCTACCACGCGTTAACCAAAGGGATCGACTACGTCAGAAGTAGTATCCTAGAGGTGCACAACACAAAATTTCCCCAAAAGATCAACCGCCACAAGACGGGACATCCAAATGGTAGCCAGGCAAGAGGGTCAACTCCTTTACCTTCCTGTCAACCTGTCTGGCACAACAAGCCAACAGCCGACTAGTCAGGTAAAGGGGGGCAGCTGTAGACCCCAAATCTTGCCCGGTCTCCAAATAAAGAGTAGAAGACCTCCTATTCGAAGATGGACGAAGCCTAACAAGCCACTAGGAGAGACTATTAGGCCCCATACAAGGATAGGAGGGATTTTCGGCACAAAAATAAGGTTTCTCGCCTTTTTGGGACAAGATCGCCGTCTCGAAATCGAGACCGCCGTCTCGCCTCATGCAAATGGCGAGACCGCCGTCTCGTTTGGCGAGACGGTGGTCTCGTTTTCCCGGACTGCAGTCTCGCCACTTTGGCATGGCGAGACGGCGGTCTCGTTTGGCAAGACGGCGGTCTCGACCCTGTCAGACGAGAACGGCGGTCTCGACCTGTCAGGCGCGAAAAACTATAAATAGGGGGCTCCCTCCCCTCATTTCCACACACCACACAGAGTATTCTCCTCCTTCTCTCCAGAAAATCACTAGTTTCTCTCTCTAGAGTCCCTCCGACGCATTTCTGGAGCTTCTGAGTGTCTTTAGAGTGTTTTTTGAGCGTTCTGAGAGGTTTTCCGGCACTGTAGAGTGAAGGGCTGCCACAAAGCACCCTCTTTTTAAAAGAATTAATAGAAAAAGCGTGCTTCGGAGGTTTACATTCTCCCTCTCTACTTTTATTGCTTTAATTTTAAATTATGCAATAGATACTAGGGCCATGTAGTCGTAATTTTAAATACCGCAAAATAAAAGGGTAAAAGCGTAATTTTCACTGGTTTAAATATTTTTTAAACAGCTGGCCTGTCATAGGGAACCTGAAAGAGGCGTCGTAAAGGAACTAACACTTCCTTTACACGTAACTAACTCCCTTACCCAACTCTGGTTCTAACGACCAAAGTTGGTTTTTCGAAAACCAACGTCTTTTAACTCCTTTTCCGATGTTTCTGGTAAAAACATCGGTGGCTGAAAGCAGTTGAATTGATATGTCGCAGTTTCAACACTTTCAAATGAGTTCCCCTAAAACAGTAATAATGCAGTACAATGGGAACCAGAATATCAATCCGTGGAAGTAATAAGAGTATATGATTGAGTTATGAATGATTCAATGGGGAACTAAACTAAAAATGAAATTTACAATCTTAGACTAAATTAAAATGAGGTAAAATCCTAATATGCAGTGAATGAAAATACTGCAGAATGCAAAAATGGCTAAAAATATGGAAAATCACAAATCTGACTCAAAATCACAAATCTGACCGTGATGAACAGTAACCACGGTCAATATCGTAAATCTGATCGACGTGAACAGTAATAACAATCAGGAATCACTAGTCGAATTTTGTGCTCTCGGTCAACATACAAAAACTAATGAGTTGTCTTGGTCAAAAATGGAAATTAGTGAACAAAATATATGATTGACCTATAAGAATGTAGACGTAAATGAAAAAAATGCAGATGAATGAAGTTAAACGAAATTCATAAATCTGACCACAATGAATAGTAACCATGGTCGAAAACCACAGATGAAATGTGAACTCTCGGTCGAATGAAATGTAAAAACAATTTCTCAGTCAAGAATCAAATGCAAGGTGTAAAATATATGAATGACCGAGTGAAATGTAATTATCTTTTTGAGTTTTGAGTTTTTAAAATGGAAAATGACCGTAGTGAACAGTACTGGTGGTCAGAAAAGTGGTCAGAAAATCAACAAAATAAAAATTCTTGGTCAAAATGAATATATGAAGAAATGCCGCGGTCAAGAATGAAATTAAGTGTATAAAATGTATGGTTGACCGATGTAAATGCAAATATTTTTGTATTTTGAGTTTTAAAAATGTGAGATGACCATCTCGAGAGTGTTTTGGTGCGTGTGGTTGAAAACCCGACCGAGTGACAAGTGGTCACTTCGGTCAAAATGTTCAAAACAGTGGTAAATGTGTGATGTGAATGATGGAATGAGTGAAGTAATGTATATTTATGAGTTTTTCAGTATTCAAGGGGAATTTGTAGTGCAGAAAATTAAAATGAGAACCTAGCTACACTTAAACTATTCTAATCTTATGCTAATCTATGACAGTAACCTAAAACAATGCAGTAAAATCTATCTAAACCTAAAACTAAGCTTCTACAGAGATTAAAGCAAGTAAACAAAGCAATAAAACCTAGCTACCGTGACTGTAAAGCAATTAAAACATCAAAACAGTAAAGTAAAAGCAGTAAAATGCAGAAAATTAAAGAAAGCAAGAACAAGAACTGTGGAGCAGATTCGGTGTAAGCAAAATTGCAAAACTACTGCGTTTTTGACATTGTGAAAACCTAATTAATCAATCAAGCATTCACCATACATTTCAACAAAGTGATTGCAAGCTTCAATCCTCAACTGAGAGACATCCACAAGCTAAAGCAAGTCAAGAACACAAGTCTTAAACAAGTTGTCACATGCAATTCAGTTCCAGCAGATTTTGTTCGGTAAAAACCTAATCTAATTCATGAATTCAGTAAAGAAAAACAATTAAAGATGATAGAAGAAGGAAATCCAGATCCAATTTGTGAAGAACAATGAAGAAGAATGAACACATACATGGAAGATTGAGATGCAAGCAAGGAGAAAGAGTCATGGTGGTGCAGTGGAGAGAACAACTGAGAGAATTCTGATCGATTTGATTGAATCTGAACTTGAAAACTTCGACTATCCGTTATTACATTAATTTAATTTACTATATACTTCAACTAATGTACAATTACAACTTACAAGGCCCATAACCGGACCTAATCCAATAAGATGTTGAAAAGTCGCACTGTCTTCGTTTCAGTGCAGTACCGCGCGATTCGAAGCTTGCAGTTTTCTCAATTATTCTTCAAATGAAACGATTCTGGTCTCATTAGAAAGCTTGTTAAGTTATCTTTCAAACTCCACCATTTTGACTAATTTTGGCGGTCTATCGAATTTCTGATAATTATTTTACTGAGGCATGCCCGGTGGACCGACTCTGTGCACGTAACCTTCCTTAAATAATTTATATAAAATTCAATTTAGCTCCGAATTGAGTGTTTCTTGATCCGCTGGAAAGATGAATTTCGCTAGCTTTCATTGCTTCAAGAATAATGATTTTAGGATCTCTGTAAAAAAAATAATAAATAAAACAGTAAACTAATATCAGTACCCGTATACAATAAAATACAGCTAATTTATTGTTTTTATGCAGAATTTTATATTACGACTTCTAAAGGCCTAGTAATACAAATTATAGTTAATTAAGCTTTATTAACATATTATAAACAATAATATAACATTATAAGCTACTTAAGATGTGCTGAAAATCAGTCACATCAAATACCCCACACTTAGCCCTTTGCACTCCTGGGCAAAGCTTAAGTTCTGCAGTTTCATGTTTTATAAATCAATTAAGTAAAGTGAGCATATAAAAATTCATATCCAAGCCTCATGCATCTAAGTTACAACATCAAACACTTGACTCCTTAATTAATAGGCACTCATGAATAATTTAAACAAAAATCTATCCAGCTTTACTTGAGAATTTCTTCACTAGGTCAAGTGTTTCACTCATCTCTCAACTGTTTAAATGTAGGTGCTGTTTCACTCAAATATTCTCAATGCAAAACCATTATCATAGGCTTGAATAAATTCTAATTTCAATCATCCTAATTACCATGCATCCAAAGAATCAAAAGGACTTTAATTAAGCTTATAACGTGGCCATGGGTTATAACGTTTAGGTATGAATAACAAAGGGATGCAAGGCTTTAAATAATGGAACTTTGATAAAAGAAACATGGTTTTAAATACTGCATAAGTGTGGTGGAAATCTTTAATACATAATGTTTTTCAATGCCTTCGGCTTCATAATTTATCATTCCTCTTTTTTTTTTTCTTTTTTTTTCAATACAATCCAGCTTTGCTGTTTTTAGCTTTTCAACTCTTTTTTTTTTTTTAAACCTTACATAATTTAAACACCACCCCACACTTGAACTTTGCTCAATCTATGAATTAAAACCTCTTTCCTTCACCAAAGTCCAGGGTTAAAACTGTTTTTTTTTTTCTGGCTTCAGGCTTGTAATGTACAGGTTATAAACAAAGAAAAGATAAATCAGGCTCAAGGGGGTGACTAGGGTCAATAATATTTAAAGGTTGGCTTTATTTGGTCAATGGTCTGCAACAAAGATGGCCTTGATCATTTTCAACGGATGCATAGAACCAGATAATTTACTCAGAGAATAAAGTCAAGTTCTGTAATAGTTACAACATCAAGAATAAATCACACATCAAAGAATGAAGGCTCAAATCTCACTGGCTTTTAAACTCAATTCAGCTTGAATCAATCTCGCTTTAACTTATCATGGCATCCACTAATTCAGTCATCAAAATGTCTAAATACCTCACTTAAATAATCATAAAGCAATGAATAAATCAAGGTTGTAGCTCACATAATTTAGAAAATCAGATTATATAAAATAGATTATATAAAACATAATACCGCATCAGCTTGCCCAACTCGTAATTACAAAGCTCAAGTATGAACAAATCAAAGTCATTAATTAATTTAGAAATCTCCCTAAATACCCCACACTTGAAAGACACATTGTCCTCAATGTGAGTCAAATAAGTTTAGAAAAATAATACCTGAAAAAAAACTTTAATCTGCATAATTAATCAAGACATAACTTATTGTTGCACAACTCGGGTTAGCTAAAGAAATTATATGATTATCCATATGTGAAACCAGTTGACTTTCATGGAATATCTTAAGTCTATGACCATTAACTCGTAAATATATTACCTGCTTTTGGATCGAAATTTCAACGAGCTCCATGGGGAAATACTTTAGTAATAACATAAGGACCTATCCATTTGGATTTTAATTTACCTGCAATAAGTTTAAGTCTAGAATTAAATAAGAGTACCTTTTGTCCTTCTTTAAATTGCTTCCTACATACGTTATCATCATGGAACCTCCTTGCTTTTTCTTTATATATTCTCGCTATTTTCATAAGCTTGAAGTCTTATCTCTTCTAGCTCCCGAAGTTCCAATTTCCTTTGTTGTCCAGCCTTCCTCCATGGATAAGTTACAAGCTTTCACCGCCCAATATGATTTGTGCTCTATTTCCACGGCAAATGGCAAGATCTCGCCATAAATAACTCGAAATGGGGACATGCCTAATGGTGTTCTCGTAAGCGGTCCTTTGAGCCCATAATGCATCTTCTAGATGTTGGCTCCAATCTTTCCTATTTGGTTGTACAAGTTTCTGCAATAAATTCTTTACCTCTCTGTTAAATACTTCTGCTTGGCCATTTTTGTGTGGATGGTAGGTCATGGATACTTTATGTGTAACCCCATACTTAGCAAATAAGGCAACCATAGTTTTATTACGTAAGTGGCTCCCTTGGTCACTAATGATGGCCTTAGGCACTCCAAACCTACAAAATATATTAGAACGAATAAACTTAACCACAGCCTTGGAATCATTATCCTTAACTCGCTTTAGCTTCCACCCACCTGGATACATAATCAACAACCAATAATACATAATTAAATCCATTAGAAACAGGAAAGGGGCCCATAAAATCAATACCCCAAACATCAAATACTTCACGTAATAAAATAGCTTGTTGTGGCATCTCATCTCTTTTAGAAATGGCATGCCCAAACTCTTTGGCATTGTTCACAATTTAACACATAATGATAGGAATCTTTAAATATAGTAGGCCAATAGAATCCACATTCCAGGACTCTTATAGCTGTCCTTTTTTAACCAAGGTGTCCTCCAACCTGGTGAGTCGTGACACAATTGTAAAATGTGAATACTATCTTCATAAGTTACACATGTGCAAATAATTTGATCAGTGCACAATTTCCATAAATAAGGTTCTTCCCAGAAATAATACTTAGCATCAGATTTTAATTTATTCAAATAATTCTTATCTGCATTAATAGGTAAAACAGAAGAAGAAATATAATTAGCCAAGTCAGCAAACCAAGGAATAGATTTAACTTCATACAAATGCTTGTCGCCGCCGTCCCTTCCGACGTCCGGAGGACGTCTCGAAACGTTTATGCGAGCGGTCGCGAAAAGATGGTTTAGACTCGCGTATTTGTTTTAAAAGGTTTTCGAAAAGAGGTTCTTATGGAGTCGCCACCAATGTTTTAACCTTAAACATTAGAAAAGGAAAAAATGTTGATTTTAAGAAAAACCGCACTTGGCCATTATAACCAGAGTTGGGTAAGGGAGTTAGTTACGTGTGGGGAAGGTGTTAGCACCCCACAACGCCCCTTTCGGGTTCCCTATGACAGATTAATTCATTTAAATAAAGACTACAAGAAATTACGCGATTACCCTATTTTATTACATAATATTAAATGGCTATCTATATGATTTTATTCTATGTTATATGCATAAAATGATGAATAAAGCTAAATAAAGCAATAAAAGAGATATTAAAATAGCTATCTACATGATTTTACTCTACATGACATAAATAGTAAATAAAGCTAAATAAAACAATAAATAAAGCAATAAAAGAGAAGAGAATTGAAAAGAACCTCCGTAGCAAGCTTTGTATTGAGAATCTCCAACTATGAGGATGCGTTTTGGCAACCCCTCTCTTTACACAGACTCTCCTCACCAATACAAGATCGACCCCACTAAAAATTTAAAGAAGAATCGAATGCCGAATATAATTCCTTAACCGATTGTTACCTATTTAAGGCAATCTGAAAGATCATTCAAGAGAAAGAAAGAAATAGACAAGTGCTCTGAGTTTTAGAAAGTGTTTCGAGCTCTCTGGAGTGTCTCGGGTGTGAAAAAGTGGCAAATGAGCCTCCTATTTATAGTTTTTCGCAGCTGGCGCACTTTGGGACGGCCGTCCGGGGTGGGACGGCCGTCCTGGACTGGGACAGCCGTCCCAAATGGCAAAATTACACAGGCCGGGACCCCCGGGAACCCGGGACGGCCGTCCCACATAACCGGGCTCGGGACGGCCGTCCCAACTCCGGACGCGCGTCCCAACCGGCCTGGGCAGGTTGGGACGGCCGTCTCAACCTGTTCTCGCGCTTTGCGCGTTTCGGGACTCCGGAAGCTCTCCTTGCCTGTTTTGGACGTCAATTGATGTCGATATGTGTCTATTGAAGCTTTATCTCCATATGGGAAGTCTCCTTGGCTCTTATTTGTAATGCTAGACGAGCTTTATCTTGTTACGGGTGATCTCCTTTATCTTTATTTGAGAGGCCGGCAAAATTAGGGGTCTACAGCTGCCCCCCTTCACCTCGCCTAGCTAATTGGTCGACTGGATATGTCGACAAAATTAGTTGGTAGGGGAAGGAGTTAACCCTTTTGCCTGGTTATCCTTCGGATGTCTGCTCCTTGTTGATCCTCCGGATGATAAATATTTTGATAGGTACCAACCCCTATCTCGGTTTGAGCTTTCTTTTAAGGTTTTGGTGGGTACCTACCCCCACCTGGTATGAATCTGCATTTTTAAGGTTTTGGTGGTTTTTACACCCCCACCGGGTGCGAACCCGTATATATTGACTAGGTTCTAGTGGATTTTACACCCCCACTGGGTGCGAACCTGCATATTGACTAGGTTCTAGTGGATTTTACACCCCCACTGGGTGCGAACCTGCATATTGACTAGGTTCTAGTGGATTTTACACCCCCACTGGGTGCGAACCTGCATATTGACTAGGCTCTAGTGGTTTTTACACCCCCACTGGGTGCGAACCTGCATATTGACTAGGTTCTATTGTGCGAGTCTGCATCTTGACGGACTCTAATGGTTTTTACACCCCCACTGGGTGCGAACCTGCATCTTGACAAGGTTCTATTGTGCGAGTCTGCATCTTGACGGACTCTAATGGTTTTTACACCCCCACTGGGTGCGAACCTGCATCTTGACAAGGTTCTATTGTACGAGTCTGCATCTTGACGGACTCTAATGGTTTTTACACCCCCACTGGGTGCGAACCTGCATCTTGACAAGGCTCTATTGTGCAAGTCTGCATCTTGCCGGACTCTAATGGTTTTTACACCCCCACTGGGTGCGAGTCTGCATTTCGACAGACTCTGATGAGTACCTACCCCCATCTGGTACGAATCTGCATTTTGACAAATTCTTGGAATGCTTTTTTTTTTTATATCTTTTTGATTGATGAGTACGAACCCTCATCCGGTTTCTGGCGACTTATTGTCTCTGATCATGCGCCTCTGGGGAGTAATTGATTTTTCTTTTTGACTTTTCTGTTTTAGTCATCTGGTTTTACCAGGGATTGCTGTATTTTGGCTTTTCTTGTTTTAGCCATCCGGCTTTGCCGGGGATTATTTGTTGGTTGCCTCTTGTTTAGGCAGGAATCCTTTGGGGATTTTTTATTTCTATTGGTTGCGCCTCTTGATTAGGCGGAAATCCACTTGGTGAGATTTTTGTTTGGTTGTGCCTCTTGATTAGGCGGGAATCCACTAGGGATTTGTTGATTTTTGATTGTGCCTCTTGATTAGGCAAGTGCTTCAATAATGATGAAGGCTTTTTACTTGTTGTTCGCCTCTGAATAGGCTGATGTTCTATTTGAGGATATTTGATTTTTGATTGTGCCTCTTGATTAGGCGAGTGCTTCAATAATAATGAAGGCTTTTTACTTGTTGTTCGCCTCTGAATAGGCTGATGTTCTATTTGAGGATATTTGTTCTTGATAATACCTCTGAGTAAGTGGATGCTTTTTGAAAGCTTTGCTTGTATTTCCTCTTATAGGTTGATTTCCCGTTTCTTGGGGATATCGGCTCTTTGCTTGTTTCTGAGTAAGCGTAGGCATTCTTGGGAGTGAAGGTTTTGCCTTTCACTGGGGATATTCATATTAGGTGCTTAACTCCCTGTGGATTTGTAATTTGTAATTTGCCTTTGCGAATAGACTTACTGGGGAAAAACTTTTCTTTTTGGTGATCCACCGGGGGTTTGATTTGATTTTGTGCTTTCTTTGATGGATTCTTGCATGATCTTTCTTTGATGGATTCCTCGGGGTAGCGATTCTTTAATGAGTGTGCTTGATGACTCATGCGGTGATGTCTTCGAGTCGTGAGGTAATCTTTTTGTCTTGCCTCTAGAGTAGACAAGGATCCTCTTGGGGATAATTGAGCCTTTCCGTTAGCTTTTCTGTTTTGATGGCTTCCTTCTTTTTGGATGGAAAGATGTTGATTGAGGCTTCAAATGATTATGGTCAACGACTCATATGATGATGAGGATGAGTCATGAAGTAATTTTTGCTTTGCCTCTGGAGTAGGCAAGGGTCTGCTTGGGGATCATCAAGTCTTTCCGTTGGCTCTTTTCCGTTTTTGATGTACCTTCTTTTATTGTTGTAGATGGTTGGAGCTAGTCTCTTTGAAGCTCCTTATTCTGCTGAAATGGTTTTTGGTTTTGTCTTTTGCGATCGCGGTTTAGTTTTTCATATGGAGACTAGATTCTGGCGCCTCCTGTTTTCAATCACAAGTATGGAGACTAGCCTCCTTATATGCATGTTTAATATTCTTGTTTGAAGAAAATTATTATTATTATTTTTTTTTTATTTTGACAAAGTCGTATTATGCAACTACTTTGTGTGTGGATGTCCTAAATGCAATCTATTGTTTATTTATTTTTGATGCATTTAGAAAGTAACTGGCCTTCTCCCGTTGGCTTTTTATGAATACGCCGATGGGCTCTTCCTTTATGACCATGATGATGGGCTCATCTTTTACTCATCTTTTGGTTTTAGCCCTATCTTTTGCCTAGACCGCCCTTTACGGGTTTTCGATCTAGCGGGCTGCCTTGGTTTTTACCTGAAAACATTCTAGCAGGCATTTATTCCTTTATTATTATTTTTATGCTTTCCTTTTTTTAGATGCATGCTTGATCTTTGATTAAAGGTCTTTGCACATATTTATGATTAATAAAGAGGCATTTCCATAATATATGGTCAAGAGAAAGGAAATGAAAGGGATTTTATTGATGAATGATCAAAATTTTTATTTCTTTTGTAGAAGGATTTCAAAAGGTATTTAGAAGAATGGGTGGCCAGGGTTGGCTATACTGTATAGGCTTAAACAGTCATGTCCATGATATCTGCCCCCTGGTTCTCCTAATTGCTTCAGTTGAGATGCTTGAGCTCAGAGTGAAGACTATGCGATCGCTTGCTTCTCGGAAGAATGTTACTTTAGCCGCCTTTTCTGCTTTCGACTAAAGTGACCATTGCTCTTAGTTTCTTTTTTTTATTTATTTATTATTTTTTTTTACCTCTTCTTTTTGCCTAGGACGTATCCTAGCGAGGAATATGGACCCTATCTTTTGCCCAGGAATGTCCTTTGCGGATTTTCATTCTTGACGGGTCTTGAGCAATGTCTTCAAGCATAATACTTCTTTATCGTACCGGAGTTGATTAGGTGTCGAAGTTCTTTTCCATCCATACTGACGAGGATAAGAGCCCCTTCCGAGAAAGCTCATTTGACCACAAGGGGTCCTTCATAGTTCACTGCCCATTTTCCAATTTTATTACTCTGGACTGGAAGCAACTTATCTACCATTAAGTCCTTCTTATGGTAAATATGAGGGTTGACCTTTTTGTAAGCCATTTTTCTTTTCCTTTGATAGGCTTGTCCATGACATATCATATTTAGTTGTTCTTCTTCAATAAGGTTTAGCTGGTCATATCGGCTTTGAACCCATTCAGCTTCTGTTGAGTTTAATTCCATCATCATGTGCTTTTGTCAACATGATTGTCTGTACCGCTTTGCCGTCTCGGATCTTTGCTATAACCGAAGAGTAATCATTTTGAATGTAGAGCAATTGCCATATCAATGCCCCTCTTCCTTTCCTTAGGGATTTCAATCCTCCTATTGATCACTATATTTCCACATTTCCCAGCCAATTACTTGAATGCTTTACGATGAATGGTCAAGAGAAGAGAAAGAAAAGGGATTTATTGCAAAGGCTTGTGTTTTAGAGGGATATTTTTGTAATAAAGGTTTCGTAAGAATGGCTAGCCAAGGTTGGTTAGTGTTTAGGCTAGTTCAAACAAACGTTTTGTTTTAACGAGGTGGCGTCTTCACCGATTACTTATGACTGATTAACATTCCTAGTCTGCTTAGGATTTTGCCCTTTTATTTTTTTTTATTTTTTTTTTATTTTTTTTTTTGGCCTTTGACCTTGACGGGCTTTTAATAATAATTTCTTTTCTCAAACATTGTCGAAACACGATTTTCTTATTCGTGTCTCTAGCTAATCAATCGTGTTAACTTTAGCTTCATTTTGTCTATGGCGTTTTGATTTTTTTGACGCATTTTGGAACAAAACGTTTGTCTAAACAGGGTTATTTAATGGGGTATAGACATGTTTAGCAGGAAAAGAAGCAGATAGTAAGAATAGCATTCTTTTATAATTTCAGGGAAATGCGTGCCCTAACGAGGGTCGGGGGTCGGGCAAACCCGAGGAGTGATCTCTAATAGTCATTGGGTTTACATCCCTTAGAATCAGAAGAAGGACATCTAAAGACTAATGCTACCCTTGATGCTAATATCCCTCTTTTTTGGAAGATCGTCTTTTTAAGGTACGGAGGGGAGACTTCCCTTTTCATCGTACAACTTGTCCTTTTGTAGGGTTGTTCTTTAAAGGGTTATCCTTAAAATCTGGTGTCTCTTATTCCTTGAACATCCTTTCCAAGCCCTTGCCTGGGCTGTATCCAT
Organism: Sphenostylis stenocarpa; assembly: GCA_963425845.1. Taxonomy (NCBI): domain Eukaryota; kingdom Viridiplantae; phylum Streptophyta; class Magnoliopsida; order Fabales; family Fabaceae; genus Sphenostylis; species Sphenostylis stenocarpa. Next base: position 43,795,483 of record OY731402.1, on the reverse strand, counting down.
ATCTCTTCATTATATGGGCCACTTTTTAAACTGCTAGGATGTCTTTCCATATTTTCAAATGTCTTCTTCAGCCGCATCCATTTAAGGTATGGTAGACGGCTCGCTGATTCGAATGTAGTCTTTAGCGTCGCATCGCCTTGTCGCCTACCACGAATTTTGGTTTTTCTAGTGGAGCGTTGAAGAAACCGCCTTAGCACCGCGAATCCAAGGTCTCGCTTCAATCTTTTTCCTTTTCCTCTTCTGGCTTCTTTATTTTTCCTTTGTTTTTAGGAGCATTATCTTGTAACTCCTTGGGTGACTAATTTTTCTTATCGTCCCGCCCCCAATGACGGCTATATTGGAGATATATTCATTAATGGACGATTCTTGTATGCATATCCACTGCGTACAACCTTTTCCGATGTATAAGCTGCAAAGGTGTTATTGCCCCTTCCTCGACATTATCAATTTGGGTATCGACATTTACTTCTTTCTTATTGTCTCCTTGTCCCAAATTGAAGGCCTTCGTTTTTTCTTATGGGCCGTATCAATTAAGCTTCTTTTCTCCAACAGTCTTTGCATGTCCGGGGAAATGGTCCCTCCTCACCGTCTCGACTCAATCGATTCGCCTTCGGCTTTCAGATCCCGCAGGGAGTTTTCAATCACGTACATGACCGTATGGGTTATGCTTTGTTTTAGATTCCTTTATTAGACGTATGAGAGAGAAAAGAATGAAAGAGAAATGGAAAATGCCTTATTGTATCGATAAATGCAAATATTTACAAAACCCTTATTAACCAAAAATCTCGTGATCATGGGCAGTGGATCACGAGGGGTACATCTGAAGTTTTTTTTTGATATATTTTTTTGTTATCTATTTTTTTGTATATATATTTTTTTTATTAGATGACAAAAATGATGAGCCCTAAGTGCTGATCTTCCTTAACCCATCCTTCATTCGGGTTGTGATAGAGGCTTGATGTTTATGTTTGGGTCTGGAGCATCGAAAGTAATCCACCCGACATTCAATAATTCTTGAACCCTATATTTCAGGTTGATGCAATTCTCCACGGAATGCCCAGGAGCACCCGAGTGGTAATCACATTTTTCATTGAGTTTGTACCAACCAGGGTAAGGTGGATCTTTCTTCTTTGGGGAGATACATGTTAAGAGCTTGGCCTCTAAAAGCCTTGGCAGCAGACTCCCATAAGAGATTAGGATGGGAGTGAATTTCTTCTCTTGTCTCGCGTGATCGTCCAACCGATGGCGAAGAGGAAGAAATAGTAGCAAAGTTCATGGCATTTACACTTCCCTCTTTTTTCTTGCCAAAGGGCTTCTTGAATGATGCGTGAGATTTCTTAAACTTGGGAGGGAATCGAGTATTTTTGACATCGGTTACCTCCTTTACATCAAAGTTATATCCCTCTAATTTCTCTTCTAGGGCAGTAAATTCGTTGCTCGTAGACCGTATTGTGGAAGCATTGCCGATACATTAGCTCCGTTAATTGCGCTATTTGTTCCTTTATGACATTAAGCTCAAGTGGTCAAGATACGGCTTCGCTTCCTTTAATTTCTCCATCTTCTTGGCTTTTTGAGCGCGAGTGAGAACGTGTAGAAGACCAGCCACCTTCTAAATGATTTTAATGATTCTTATTATGACTTTTTATTTTAAATGATTAGCGTGGAATAAATATGCCCTAAGATGAATGTGTTTATGTATGCAGTACAAAAATATTTTTTATGACAGCAGATATTGAAAGTGGCATAACTTTTGACTGGGTTGTCCGATTTGGACGCACAGCATGTCAAAACGAAGAGAAAAAGGTGAAGAACCAAGTTACAAATAGCCAAAGGCGATTTGGCCCAGTAATTTTCCCAAAAAACGTCTCTAAGACCCATTTTTTAGGGGTTTATTAAAATGATGAGCATGCTGCAATTATTTTCTTTCTTAATTTTACCACTTATTGGATGATATGGAATTAATGATACGACTTTGCCAAGAATCTTTTGTAAAAAGGTATTTTTATGACCTTAATGTTTTTATATTTTTAGGGTTTTTTCATTATTTTATGATTTTTAGGGTTTTTCATTTTTTTATGATTTTTAGGGTTTTTCATTTTTTTTTTATGATTTTTAGGGTTTTTCACTTTTTGTTTGTTGTATGATTACCCTATGCTAATGCATCAATACAAATGCAGCAAACGTATGCACACACAATTCATACATCCACGAGCAGAGCCATGCTTATTTAATCACGAGGTGGGATTTTCCCGCAGTAAACGTGCTTGGTTTAGGTGGTTCTAACCGTTCTCACCAGGCCAAAGGTCCCCAAGGTGCCCCCATTATAGGGACCTCTCAATCTCTCAATCCTCGGGTCATGCACGGAACTCCGTGGCGACACCCTTAGACCAAAAGAAGAGAGTTATCACCTTGAGTTGGTGGTTTTCCGACAACTGCAGTAGCCCCGTGTGCCAACTAACCGATCGTATCTCGCCACCCACTCCCTATAGATATTCACTCTTGCCCCCGGCATAGAGGGACCGTTGTGTGCAAGGGTTTTGTGTGCAATTTATATTTCAAACAATTTGCAGAAAATAGTCATACAACAGTTATTAAAGCCATACAGTAAAAACATACGGAGGGTAAAAGCGTAATTTCAAATCTTTGCTTAGTTTGAATTTATCTGTCACTAAATGGGATCAACTCTCTAGCTTCCCCAGCGGAGTCGCCATCTGTCGCCGCCGTCCCTTCCGACGTCCGGAGGACGTCTCGAAACGTTTATGCGAGCGGTCGCGAAAAGATGGTTTAGACTCGCGTATTTGTTTTAAAAGGTTTTCGAAAAGAGGTTCTTATGGAGTCGCCACCAATGTTTTAACCTTAAACATTGGAAAAGGAAAAAATGTTGATTTTAAGAAAAACCGCACTTGGCCATTATAACCAGAGTTGGGTAAGGGAGTTAGTTACGTGTGGGGAAGGTGTTAGCACCCCACAACGCCCTTTCGTGTTCCCTATGACAGATTAATTCATTTAAATAAAGACTACAAGAAATTACGCGATTACCCTATTTTATTACATAATATTAAATGGCTATCTATATGATTTTATTCTATGTTATATGCATAAAATGATGAATAAAGCTAAATAAAGCAATAAAAGAGATATTAAAATAGCTATCTACATGATTTTACTCTACATGACATAAATAGTAAATAAAGCTAAATAAAACAATAAATAAAGCAATAAAAGAGAAGAGAATTGAAAAGAACCTCCGTAGCAAGCTTTGTATTGAGAATCTCCAACTATGAGGATGCGTTTTGGCAACCCCTCTCTTTACACGTACTCTCCTCACCAATACAAGATCGACCCCACTAAAAATTTAAAGAAGAATCGAATGCCTGAATATAATTCCTTAACCGATTGTTACCTATTTAAGGCAATCTGAAAGATCATTCAAGAGAAAGAAAGAAATAGACAAGTGCTCTGAGTTTTAGAAAGTGTTTCGGAGCTCTCGGAGTGTCTCGGGGTGTGAAAAAGTGGCAAATGAGCCTCCTATTTATAGTTTTTCGCAGCTGGCGCACTTTGGGACGGCCGTCCGGGGTGGGACGGCCGTCCGGACCGGGACAGCCGTCCCAAATGGCAAAATTACACAGGCCGGGACCCCCGGGAACCCGGGACGGCCGTCCCACATAACTGGGGCTCGGGACGGCCGTCCCAACTTCGGGACGCGCGTCCCAACTGGCTGGGGCAGGTTGGGACGGCCGTCCCAATTGGGACGGCTGTCTCAACCTGTTATGGCCAGTTTTGCGCGTTTCGGGACTCCTTGCCTGTTTTGGACGTCAATTGATGCCGATATGTGTCTATTGAAGCTTTATCTCCATATGGGAAGTCTCCTTGGCTCTTATTTGTAATGCTAGACGAGCTTTATCTTGTTACGGGTGATCTCCTTTATCTTTATTTGAGAGGCCGGGCAAAATTAGGGGTCTACAATGCTCATCAGGAAATAACTCATTAATGTTATCAGGGGGAATAGTGGACTGGATTCTACTTAAATGATCAGCTACTTGGTTACACAGTCCAGCTCTGTCCTTAATAATCAAATCAAACTCTTGCAATAATAAAATCCATCTGATGAGCCTCGGTTTGGAATCTTGCTTCTTCAATAAATACTTAAGAGCTGCATGGTCAGGATAAACAACAATCTTTGTACCTAATAAATAAGATCTCGAACTTATCCAAAGCAAATACAATAGCTAATAACTCCTTCTCAGTGGTAGTATAATTAACCTGTGCAGAATCTAAAGTTCTGGATGCATAAGCAATAACATAAGTTACTTTATCTTCCCTTTGGGATAACACAGCTCCTAAAGCATAATCAGATGCATCACACATTAACTCAAATGGCAAACTCCAATCAAGGGGTTGCATAATAGGAGCAGAAATTAACTTATTCTTTAACTCATCAAATGCAATTTTACAATCATCATCAAATACATATTTCACATCTTTTTGCAATAATTTAGATCAAGGAGAAGCTAATTTACTAAAGTCTTTAATGAACCTTCTATAAAAACCTGCATGCCCAAGAAAAGATCTTACGTCCTTCACGGATTCTGGATAATTAAGGGCTGCAATTGCTTCTACCTTAGTCTTGTCTACCTGTATTCCTTTGGCTGAAATCAAATGGCCTAGGACTATGCCTTCTTGAACCATAAAATGACATTTCTCATAATTTAACACCAAATTAGATTCTACATATCTATGCAATACTTTAGATAAATTATCAAGACATAAATCAAAATTAGAACCAAATACAAGAAAATCATCCATATATACTTCCATACAATGCTCAATTAAATCACTAAATGTACTCAACATACATCTCTGAAAAGTAGCGAGAGCATTACACAAACCAAATGGCATCCTAGAATATGCAAAGGTACCAAAAGGACATGTGAATGTAGTCTTATGTTGGTCCTCTGGTGCAATTTGTATCCGAAAATAACCGGAAAAACCATCCAAAAAGCAATAATGTGACTTACCCGCAAGGCGCTCTAACATCTGATCAATAAAAGGAAGAGGGAAATGATCTTTCCTGGTAGCCTGGTTAAGCTTTCTATAATCAATACACACCCTCCATTTATTTACAATTCGTGCCTGCAGCATTTCTTTATTTTTCCCTTCAATAACTGTAGTTCCTGTTTTCTTGGGTACCACATGGACAGGAGATACCCACTCACTGTCTGAAATTAGATAAATTATTCCGGCCTTCAATAACTTAGCTACTTCTTTTTTCACTTCTTCAGCTATGGTTGGATTGACTTGCCTTTGATGTTGCCTATACGTCTTAATATTATCATCAAGCAAAATCCTATGCATACATACAACAGGACTTATCCCTGGAATATCCTCAAGGCTCCATCCAATAGCTTTTTCATTTGCCTTCAATACATTAATCAAAGTTGCTTCTTCTGCAACAGATAAATTATTAGCAATAATCACAGGTTTAGTATTTAACTTACCCAAAAATGTATATTTGAGGTGAGCAGGCAGCTTTTTAAGTTCATCTCGTACTTTGTGTTTGCTCGCTCACTTTCTTTTCCACTTTCTCTTTCTGTATTTTCTTCATTTTCTTCCTTTTTGTGTGAATTTTCAAGTGTTATACCTGCAGAAAACAAATCTAATAGAGTATCTACATCATGGTTAGTGTAAAACTTTGCAAACTGGCCAATGTAGCCGAACACCGCATATGAGTCTATGTTGCTCAACTGTACACAGTCCAAAGAGTCATCTACATTTATACAGTCCAAAGTTTTATCTACATCTGTACAATCTACACTATTCAAAGCATCTAAAACAAACAAAGAATGATCATATATTACAGAGTGACTCTCTATAGGAAAATTCAATGCAGCAAATATGTTGAAAGTCACTTTCTCTTCTCCAAATTCCATAGTAAGTACACCAACGTACACATCAATCTTTGTCTTTGCTGTCATAAAAAATGGCCTACCCGGAATAATGGTGGACTCGGCTGGTCTTCCTCTCATCATCCATGTCAATTATGTAGAAGTCGACAGGAAAAATTAAACTCGTTTACCTTAACAAGCACATCCTCAAGAAGACCAAGTGGTCGCACAAGTGGTTTTATTAGCAAGTTGAATCACCACACTGGTTTCTTTGAGTTCTCCTAACCGAAGCATCTTATACAAAGTTGTCGGCATGACATTTATACTTGCACCTAAATCAATTAAAGCATTTCCAAAAGTCAAATTTCCAATAGTGCAAGGCATAGAGAATGAACCAGGATCACCACACTTCTGAGGTAGTGGCAACTGTGATAGTGTAGAAACGACCTCAATGTTAGCTTCTTTAAGTTTCCTCTTATAAGTGCAGAGCTCTTTCAAAAACTTAGCATACTTAGGGACCTGTCTGATAGCTTCTAACAGGGGCAAATTAATTTCCACCTTTTTAAACATCTCCATCAACTCTGGATCTACCTCCTTATACTTAACAACACGAACTCTAGATGGAAAAGGAGGGGGAATCACAGGTTTAGCACGAACTTGTTGTGGTGGGACATCTTCCTCCAGTGATTTGTCCTCGACAGTGGTAGGAATATGAACTGGTGCATCATCAAATTTTACCTGATTGCCACTTCTCAGGGTAATGGCATTCAAATCTCCCCTAGGATTTACTTTAGTTTGTGATGGGAGTGCACTCGGAACCCCGTTGTTTCAATTGATTAAGCTTAGTGGATAACCGACCAATCTGAGTCTTCATGTCATTCATACCAGCCTACTATATTTTCCAAGCAATTTACCCACATATGGGATATTTTCTTGGTGCACCACTCGGCTCGCCTGGTTCCTGTAAGTGTTATACCTGGGTTGGTTCCGTTGATTGTATTGCCGTTGTGGTTGCCGACATCGGTGGTACCTGGTCCGGTCTAGAATATCGTGTAGGATAAGGATGGTATGACCGTGTGTAATGTTGTTGTTGCTTCGCTATCGGGATGGAAAACATTGGCTCGTCTGGCCTTGACTAGGTGCACCATATCTGAAATTTGGATGATCTCTCCAACCTGGATTATAAGTGGAAGAATAAGGATCATACCTTGGATGGTTAGACCGCATAGGTGGCTCGCACCTGTCTCAAATACGATCGTTGTCCCGCAAACATAGCATCGGCCGACTCAATATTATTAGCTTCTTGCAACTGGGGGCATGAATCTGTATGATGATCAAGAGTTGCACAAATGCCACAACTGGAATGCATAGGAGGCGTGTAATTTTGCCGTCGTGATGAATGAATAGGCCGTTGTGTAAGAGCTAGTTGCCTTACTAATGATGTCAACTCGTTAATTTATTCTCCGGACGCATAGTATCTTGAGTAGCCTCGTAACTCCGCTAATCTCATGTAATCCTCTCGTGCTCGTCTGGAATGAAACTCGTTGGGAATTCTCAGCCATGTTAGAAATCAAGTACCTAGCCGCTGCAGGTGTTTTATCCATCAAAGCTCCTCCACTAGCCGCATCTATCATACTCCTATCCATAGCCATCAGTCCCTCATAAAAATACTCGGATCAACAACTTGTTCATTAATCTGATGGTTAGGACAAGTAGCACATAATCTGTTAAATCTCTCCCAATATTCAAACAATGATTCTCCCCGCCGTTGTCTAATACCACTAATCTCTTTTCTAATTGCAGCTTGTTCTCGATGCAGGAAAGAATTTTTCAAGAAATTTTCTTTTCATTTCGAGCCGTGAAAGAATAGGAACAACTCGACTATATAACCAGCCTTTAGCAACATCACATAAAGAAAATGGAAAAGCTTTCATCTTCACGTGGTCTTCAAGCACATTAGCAGGTCTCATTGTAGAACATACCACGTGGAACTCCATCAAATGCTTATGAGGATCTTCTCCAGCCAAACCATGGAACTTGGGCAACAAATGAATTAAACCAGATTTCAGCTCATAACCCACCATTCCTTCTCTTGGCGGAGACATCTGTATACATAACGGCTGGTAATGCTCAAGCAAGTGCCGCCAGCTCCTTCAAAGTCTTTTCTTGTTGTGAACCCATATCGAATCAATACTCATCGGGTCTTGACCTCGTTTTTAAGTTTTTTGTGTTTTGTTGTTCTTGTGTCCTCTCGCCTCGCCTTTTAGGCAAGTTCCCGATGCAAGTTCTGCAATTTCTGGATCAAATGGAGCTAGGTCCACTTTAGAAGATCGGGTCATACACCTAGGTACCTGTATAAAAGCCGCAACAAAACAACACAAGTTCAAAAATGCAAATGCAATGCACACTAAACTATATGCAATGAAATGAATCAATCACAACTCCTACTTCTTAATGATCTTACTTCACAACGGCAACGACGCCAATTTGAAAGCAAGTTGAATTGATATGTCGCAGCTTCAACACTTTCAAATGAGTTCCCCTAAAACAAGTAATAATGCAAGTACAATGGGAACCGTAATATCAATCCGTGGAAGTAATAAGAGTATATGATTGAGTTATGAATGATTCAATGGGGAACTAAACTAAAAATGAAATTTACAATCTTAGACTAAATTAAAATGAGGTAAAATCCTAATATGCAGTGAATGAAAATATCTGCAGAATGCAAAAATGGCTAAAAATATGGAAAATCACAAATCTAACCCAAAATCACAAATCTGACCCAAAATCACAAATCCGACCAAGATCAATGACCGACGTGAACGAGTAATAACAATCAGGAATCACGGTCGAATTTTGTGCTCTCTGGTCAACATACAAAAACTAATGAGTTGTCTCGGTCAAAAATGGAAATTAGTGAACAAAATATATGATTGACCTATAAGAATGTAGACGTAAATGAAACAAAAATGCAGATGAATGAAGTTAAACGAAATTCATAAATCTGACCACAATGAATAGTAACCACTAGTCGAAACCACAATCGAAATGTGAACTCTCGGTCGAATGAAATGTAAAAACAATTTCTCAGTCAAGAATCAAATGCAAGGTGTAAAATATATGAATGACCGAGTGAAATGTAATTATTTTTTTGAGTTTTGAGTTTTTAAAATGGAAAATGACCGTAGTGAACAAGCATCGGTGGTCGAAAAGTGGTCGAAAATCAACAAAATAAAAAGTCTCGGTCAAAATGAATATATGAAGAAATGCCTCGGTCAAGAATCAAATGAAGTGTATAAAATGTATGGTTGACCGATGTAAATGCAAATATTTTTGTATTTTGAGTTTTAAAAATGTGAGATGACCGTGTGAAAGTGTTTTGGTGCGTGTGGTTGAAAACCCGACCGAGTGACAAGTGGTCACTTCGGTCAAAATGTTCAAAACAGTGGTAAATGTGTGATGTGAATGATGGAATGAGTGAAGTAATGTATATTTATGAGTTTTTCAGTATTCAAGGGGAATTTGTAGTGCAGAAAATTAAAACGAGAACCTAGCTACACTTAAACTATTCTAATCTTATGCTAATCTATGACAGAACCTAAACAATGCAGTAAAATCTATCTAAACCTAAAACTAAGCTTCTACAAAGATTAAAGCAAGTAAACAAAGCAATAAAACCTAGCTACCGTGATTGTAAAGCAATTAAAACATCAAAACAGTAAAGTAAAAGCAGTAAAATGCAGAAAATTAAAGAAAGCAAGAACAAGAACTGTGGAGCAGATTCGGTGTAAGCAAAATTGCAAAACTACTGCATTTTTGACATTGTGAAAACCTAATTATTCAATCAAGCATTCACCATACATTTCAACAAAGTGATTGCAAGCTTCAATCCTCAACCGAGAGACATCCACAAGCTAAAGCAAGTCAAGAACACAAGTCTTAAACAAGTTGTCACATGCAATTTAGTTCCAGCAGATTTTGTTCGGTAAAAACCTAATCTAATTCATGAATTCAGTAAAGAAAAACAATTAAAGATGATAGAAGAAGGAAATCCAGATCCAATTCGTGAAGAACAATGAAGAAGAATGAACACATACATGGAAGATTGAGATGCAAGCAAGGAGAAGAGTCATGGTGCAGTGGAGAGAACAACTGAGAGAATTCTGATCGATTTGATTGAATCTGAACTTGAAAACTTCGACTATCCGTTATTACATTAAGTTAATTTACTATATACTTCAACTAATGTACAATTACAACTTACAAGGCCCATAACCGGACCTAATCCAATAAGATGTTGAAGAGTCGCACTGTCTTCGTTTCAATGCAGTACCGCGCGATTCGAAGCTTGCAGTTTTCTCAATTATTCTTCAAATGAAACGATTCTGGTCTCATTAGAAAGCTTGTTAAGTTATATTTCAAACGCCACCGTTTTGACTAATTTTGGCGGTCTATCGAATTTATGATAATTATTTTACTGACGCATGCCCGGTGGACCGACTCTGTGCACGTAACCTTCCTTAAATAATTTATATAAAATTCAATTTAGCTCCGAATTGAGTGTTTCTTGATCCGCTGGAAAGATGAATTTGTCTAGCTTTCACTGCTTCAAGAATAATGATTTTAGGATCTCTGTAAAAAAAATAATAAATAAAACAGTAAACTAATATCAGTACCCGTATACAATAAAATACAGCTAATTTATTATTTTTATGCAGAATTTTATATTACGGCTTCTAAAGGCCTAGTAATACAAATTATAGTTAATTAAGCTTTATTAACATATTATAAACAATAATATAACATTATAAGCTACTTAAGATGTGCTGAAAATCAGTCACATCAATGGCGACTCCACATAACCTTTTCAAAACTAGCTCTTGGATTAGCCCGGTTATCAGACAATCCAAGAGCACATTTTCGAAAACCTCGCCCCTTGGTTCAGCTCGGTTATCGGAAAACCTAAAGGCGTTGTAACCACCAATAAAAAAATGCGAAAATCAAGAGGGTCGAAATCATCGCGTCGCTCCGACCGCCCTCGTTTTGACGGCGGCGACAATACCAGAGGGGAAAAAAAATCTTCATCAGTGAAAGAACACAAACGAGAGAAACAAAGATAGAAAAAATAAACACAAAAATTAACGTGGTTTGACACTTTTTGCCTATATCTACTAACATACTCAACAACTCTTCATTTCTCAACTTACAATTTTTTCAAGGACAAAATTGCAAAACCTCTCATACAAGGACAAGATTGCAAACCCTCTCTTGACATACAATTACCCAAGTCCCCAATACACCAAAAAACTAGTGTTGTTGTGGTAAGTAGACTCAAACTATCACCCCTTATTTATAGTAGTCTACCACTCCCCTTCTTCAAACTATCTAATGTGGGACTTTGGAGGATACTCACACACTTTGGGTACAACAACTTTTAAGCATAATGGGGAAGATACAAAATGGTGAATTATGTCATTGCAAGTACTATGAATTACAGTTTCCAGGTTTATGCATGGCCAGTGGCGGATCTTGACCATTAATCTTGAAGGGGTCAAATAATATATTATTAATAAATAATAAATAAATATAAAAAAAAAGATGAAAGTGTGAAAAAATAAAATTGTAGATATATACTTAAATATATTAAATAATTATTAAGTTTGAGGAGGACAAAATCATAAATTACATGAGAGTTACAAAACCGAGGAGGGTATTAGAGGATAAAATTATAAATATACAAGTAAATATATTAAATGGTTATTAAGTTTGGGGAGGACTAAAATCATAAATTACATGGGAGTTACAAAATTTTGGGAGGGTCATGGCCCCCTCAGCTCCTAAGAAGATCCGCCACTATGCATTGCCGGTCTCTTTACTTAAGGAGTTGGATGGTTGGTTTAGGAATTATATTTGGACTGAGGGCCTTCATAAAAATAAAAAGGGGACGGTGAAATGGAACACTATTTACAAACATTTGGCTGAGGGTGGTTTGAGTGTCATTTCTATTTCACTGGAAAATCAAGCTTCTATTCTTCAACTGGCCTGGCAAGGATTGAATTATATCTATAAACCTTCATCAATTTCGCCTGACATTGTAAAGAATTTTTCGCTCATTAAGGATCATACCTCATGGATCATTGGGGATGGTATTGAGGCTCGTTTCTGGCATGACCACTGGTGTGGAGATGAATCTTTTATTGATAAACTCAATATTACCACTGATGTTGTAGATTCTCTTAAGGCCAGGGTTTGTGATGCTTGGAATGCACCAATTGGAACATACATGTTAACTTTCTTGGCAACATTTCTTCCCTGCACAACGACCTTCAGCATATTGCCAACATGAAGGGGGATGATCTAGCTATCTGGATTAGTCACCCGCATATCTGTTAGGGATATATTAGAATCAATGGAATCAAGAACGTTGGTGCAAGGCTATCTGGCATCCTAACATCCTCCTACAAAATCGTTTGTGACTTGGAAACTTTTACATCACAGACTCATTGATGATGATGTACAGAAAAGGGGTCCGCACTTTTCCTGATAACTTTTTTTTTTTCTTCATAGATCCATTATTTCGCAGTATATGATCATTTGAGATTATTTATGTGAATATTAATGAAATTGTAAGGTGTTCAAACTTCATCAAGTTAATTATTTACTGATTTCTGCGTAAAATTCATATTAATGGTCTAAAATATTTAAAAAATTATTATTATTAAAATTTAAACGTTAGCAAGAATTAGAGTTTTGAGAAAAACCAATTTTATCAGTTAATAATAATACTTCATAAACGTTAATTAAGATTAAAGACACTATAGTTGCATGCAAATTGTTTCACATTCACATTAGTTTTCTTATTATATTCTTTTCTTTTCATAACAGAGTTTTCCATAAGGTTATTTATTGGTTCAGTACATTTGGCAATTTTTTTTACAATTGTAATATGAAGGAGATATTTATATAAATGAATATTACAATATTTAACCCAAAATTTAGCAATAATAAATTTAACTCTTGCATTTCTATTTAACATATGATTTAAATCAGCCCCGAAATATAAGATATTAATCCTTATACGCATAACAAGTTATATTATAAAATTTATTGAAATTCATTATAAATAAGCTACACAGACTTATTTAAAAGAGTTACGAGAGTCCAAATAGGTTCAAACATTAGGCTCTCTATATAAACTGTGGTATATATAGATGATATTACGAACATGCAGAACACCCAGCAATGACACACGATGATACAATAAAGTAAAAGCACTCTAGTTTTAATTTTCTTATTATAGCTTCAGAAGTGATGATGCTATTTTCTCATGACATCCACGTAGGACTTTCCATCAAGTTTTCTAGAAAATAGGCCTTTGAAGTAGTCCTTCACTCCTATGCTGTTGAATCGTGGTGGTGTTTCTTCATTAATCAAGCTTGATGCAGGACCTACTACACCATCTTGATTTGGGCTATAGAATGTTGCAATGGACAGTCTTTCTTTCTGAGCATTTACTGTTGCTCGATGCTCAATGCTTCTGTACATTCCATTCGTTATAATCTATCATGCAAAACATGCGCGAATTAGTGCAAAATCAAGTCAGTTTCGTACTCATCATGATCTGAATTTGGTCAGGTTTGTATCATATATGGTAGATTTTATGGTTCCTTTAGATTTTCTGGTTTCTCTTTCTGTCCAATCATGTCTCGAAATGACACGGGCACAACACAGTCATATATTCTTATCGGATGTTTCTTACCATAGCAGTGCCATTTTCGACTAAATCACACCAAATATTCAGATAATGAATATATTTTTAATTGAATTAATATACCGTATCTACTTAATTAGGATAACCCGTAGCCAAAATTACTTTTTACATCAATTTTTTTATTGGATTAATAAATATATGACATAATAAAAATGGGATGATATTTTTAAAATTAAAATAAACTTTTTTACGATTGGATCTTACGCGTTTGTCTTAAAATTCGTTTTGTATCTTTCTTAGAACTTCATCTTCTTTGTGTTTTTCGTGAGAGAAAGAATTTTTTTGGTTGAGTGACAATATCATGTAACAGGGTGACTAACAAGCAATGCAAAAAAAAAACCTTAATGAAAAATTTTTTGCTCTAAATTATGTTTAAGAGAAAATTGTTAGGTAAACATTAAATGCATGTAGTTGAGAGGTAGTGGTTATAGAGTTAGTAGTTGAGAGGTAGTTGTTGTATTGAATGTATGTAGTTAAAAGGTAGTAGTTGTATTAAATGCATGTAGTTGAGAGACCATATCCAAAGGGCCTATAAATTGACCATGCATCACTCATTGCAAATACATCAAGTGATAATATACAGAGTGCTTTATTTAGATACTTGTTTGTCTACAAATTGGCATCAGAGCTTGAGAGCCTGAGTGTCTGAGTGCGTTAGAGAGAGTGTTTGAGAGTTAGAGAGTTTGTTTGAGATGGCCAACTTAGCTAACAGCATGCCCCTACCAAAGTTATCAAAAGGCGTAAGCTATGATAACTGGAGCCTGCAAATGAAGGCTCTCCTTGGTTCCCAAGAAGTATGGGATGTGGTCGAAAATGGGCACCAAGAACCAGAGAATATTAAAGAGCAGACGATTGCTCAGCTTGCTGCATTGAGAGCAACACGAGTAAAGGACAAAACGGCTTTGTACATACTGTACCGAGTTGTTGATGAGTCCGGCTTTGAGAAGATAGCAAGTGCTAAATCTTCAAAAGAAGCGTGGGATATTCTGGAGAAGGCATATAAAGGGGATAATCGCGTGAAGCAAGTCAGGCTTCAAACTCTTAGAGGCGAGCTTGAAAGCATGAGGATGAAAGAGGTCGAAGGGGTTGCCGAGTACATCTCCCGTGTTGAGACCGTGGTGAATCAACTCGAAAGAAATGGAGAGACGCTGCCCACTTGCCGAGTGGTGGAGAAAATCTTAAGGTCGATAACTGACGATTTTGAGAATATCGTTTGTGCAATAGAAGAGTCCAAGGACTTGTCGGTGCTCTCGGTGGAAGAGCTTGTCGGGTCGCTTGAAGCGCATGAGCAGTGGAGAAGGAAGAAGAAAGAGGAGTTCCTTGATCAAGCACTCCAAGCAAAGACAACCTTAAAGGAGAAGAAGGTTCCTTATGCTCAGAACACTTAAGGCCGAGGTGGTAGAGGTAGAGGAGAATATGAAAGAGGCAAGGAGCCAGTCAGTCAACAAAACTGGCGTGGCCGAAGACAAGGTAGAGGTCGTGACGGTAGAGGCCGAGGTGGTCAGTCAAGCAATTCCGGAGTTGAGTGCTTCAAATGTGGGAAGTACGGTCATTTTGTTAAGGACTGTTATTCAGGTATCAAATGTTATAATTGTGGGAAGGTTGGGCATTTCGCGAAGGACTGCCGATCTGAGAGGAAGAAGGAGACAAACCTCCTCTCTGAGGACACTGAGGAAGAAGGAGTATTGATGATGTCAAGAAGTTCGGATGTCGAGCTAAGTCCGAGCTGTTCTGACAACTCGGTTTGGTATCTTGATACAGGAGCAAGTAACCACATGTGCGGGGACGAAAACCTTTTTAAGGAGCTCACTAAAGTTGAGGTCGGACACGTGTCATTTGGAGATGCATCAAAGGTGGCAGTAAAAGGCAGAGGTACAATCTGGTACCTGCAGAAGAATAGCCGAGTTGGAGAAATCAGAGACGTGTACTATGTACCCGATCTCAAAAGCAACATATTAAGTATGGGTCAGCTGATGGAGAAAGGCTACTCGGTTCTGATGAAAGACCGAGTACTATACCTGAAGGACAAGTCGGATCGTTTGATTGCCCGAGTAGAAATGAAGAAGAACAGAATGTACAAGTTGGACTTGAAGATAGTCCAAGAGAGGTGCTTGAAACTTGACGTGAAGGATGAAGCAATGATGTGGCACTTTCGATTTGGCCACTTGCATTTTGGCGGATCGACCGAGTTGGTAAAGAAAGAGATGGTGCGAGGACTCCGTCTATGAAATTTGAAAAGAAATTATGTGAAGAGTGTGTGCTCGGAAGCATCCGAGGACCTCATTTTCGAGGACGGCCGAGTACCGTGCAAAGGAACAACTCGGATTGATTCACACAGATATTTGTGGACCGATTACCCCTGAGTCCTTCAGTGGGAAAAGGTATTTCATTTCTTTTATAGATGATTTTTCAAGAAAAACCTGGGTATATTTTTTGAAGGAGAAATCGGAGGTGTTTGAGGTGTTCAAGAGATTTAAAGCAATGGTTGAGAAAGAGACTGGCATGCCTATCAAATCTGTTAGGTCTGATTGAGGAGGCGAGTTCATTTCATCCAAACTCATGAAGTATTGCGAGGAGCAAGGGATAAGGAGATTTCTGACAGCACCATACTCACCCCAACAAAACGGAGTTGCCGAGAGGAAGAATCGAACCATTCTTGACATGGTTCGAACAATGTTGAGAAGAAAAAACGTGCCAAAGGAGTTCTGGGCAGAAGCAGTGCAATGTGTCATCTATGTGCAAAATAGATGTCCACACGCTAAGCTGAACGAGAAGACACCGCAAGAAGTTTGGAGTGGAAGAAAACCGAGTGTGTCTCACCTTAAAGTGTTCGGTAGCATAGTTTATGGTCATGTTCCAGCTCAACAGAGGACCAAGCTCGAAGATAGAAGTAAAAAGTACGTGTTTATTGGGTATGATGAAAAAACCAAGGCGTACAGGTTGTTTAACCCAATAACTAAGAAGGTCATCATGAGCCGAGATGTTCAAATTGATGAAGAAAGCGAGTGGAGTTGGAACAACCCAGAGAAGGAGTCCATAGGAAGTAGAAGCTCAGAAGTTGATACACCACATACTGTGAGAGATCATGAGACTTCTGATGAAGAAGATGAACCTCTACAGCCCAGAGCGCGAAGTTTACAAGATATATGCAACTCCACTGACGAAGTGCATGTTGTATGTCTCTTGGCAGATTCAGAAGACTTAAGTTTTGAAGAGGTCGTGCAGGAGAAAAGGTGGAGAAAGGCAATGGACGAGGAGATCGGAGCAATAGAACGCAACAACACATGGGAGCTAACTGATTTGCCCAAAGGAGCACGACCTATCGCCGTAAAGTGGGTGTACAAGAAGAAGACAAATGTTGAAGGAGAAGTTGAACGATATAAAGCTCGACTCATAGTGAAGGGGTACAAGCAGAAAGAAGGAATAGACTATGACGAAGTATTCGCCCCAGTGACGAGAATGGAAACAATTAGGTTGCTGATTTCCTTAGCAGCTCAACACAGATGGACAATCTTGCAGATGGACGTAAAGTCGGCATTTCTGAATGGAATCTTGGAGGAGGAAGTATATGTTGAACAACCACTCGGATACATGCGAAGAGGAGAAGAGAAGAAAGTGCTGAGATTGAAGAAGGCACTTTATGGCTTGAAACAAGCTCCACGAGCATGGAATGAAAGAATTGACACTTACTTCAAAAGGAATGGATATGAGCAGTGTCCTTATGAACATGCTCTATACATAAAGAAGAAAAGAGAAGATGTGATGTTTGTTGCCCTATATGTTGATGATCTTATCTTCATGGGAAATAATGCCGAGCTAATTGAAGAGTTTAAAGAAGTGATGAAGAAGGAGTTTGAGATGACTGACTTGGGTCTTATGAAGTATTTTCTTGGCTTAGAAGTTGTTCAGGGAAAGGATGGCATCTTTGTGTCGCAGGAAAGGTATGCTGAGGAGATCTTGAAGAAGTTTAAGATGACAAGTTGCAACCCGGTTTCCACCCCTATGGAACCTGGTACAAAACTTTCTAAGTATGCAGATGGAGACCGAGTTGATGCGAGCAAATACCAAAGTCTGATTGGAAGTCTTAGGTATCTTACAAATACCAGACCAAATTTAATGTTAAGTGTTGGAATAGCAAGTCGATATATGGAGGAGCCAAGGTATATTCATTGGAAGGCACTAAAGAGAATTCTAAGGTATGTGAGAGGAACAGTGTCACTTGGCCTAATGTATACTAGGACGGATGATTATCGACTAGTAGGCTACTCGGATAGTGACTGGTGTGGAGATGTTGATGACCGGAAAAGCACGTCTGGATATGTATTCTTCATGGGAAACACAACATTCACATGGCTTTCAAAAAAGCAGCCCATTATAACGTTGTCAACTTGTGAAGCCGAGTACGTTGCAGCATCCTGGAGTGTCTGTCATGCAGTTTGGCTTAGAAACCTTCTAAGCAAGCTGGAGTTGAAGCAAGAAAGAGGGACTGTGATTCGAGTTGATAACAAGTCGGTCATTGAATTGGCAAAGAATCCAGTCAATCATGAGAGAAGCAAACATATTGATGTTCGGTTTCACTTCATCTGAGAACAAGTGAAAGAAGGAAATGTGGAGTTAGAGCACGTCAGAACCCGAACACAAGCTACAGATATGTTCACGAAGCCACTGTCAACCACTCTGTTCGAGAACAACAAGAAGATGCTTGGAATGAAGGACAAGAAAAGCATTTAAGTTTATGGGGGGATTTTGTTAGGTAAACATTAAATGCATGTAGTTGAGAGGTAGTGGTTATAGAGGTAGTAGTTGAGAGGTAGTTGTTGTATTGAATGTATGTAGTTGAAAGGTAGTAGTTGTATTAAATGCATGTAGTTGAGAGGCCATATCCAAAGGGCCTATATATTGACCATGCATCACTCATTGCAAATACATCAAGTGATAATATACAGAGTGCTTTATTTAGATACTTGTTTGTCTACAAAAATACCTTTCTCATAAAGAATAACTATTGCAACCCCAGAAAAAGAAGTTACAGATAGAGAAATAGAACAGAATTCCTCCACACCCCCTCTCACTTAACAAACTGAATATATATACTAGACCCTGAACCAATGAAAATCCTGCAACCGAGAGTTAGTTATTCTGATTCTTGTGCCCCTCCTCACTCCCTGCTTATTGGAATCTGTTGCCAAGTATCCTTGTTGAGTTGTATTGTCAATTGACTCTTTTATCCCTGTTGCACTTTTTACAATTCCTCCTCCATTAAGACCAACCTTGCCCAGGTTAAGAGCAGGAAAAGCTTGTTGCAGAGTGATATGATCCTCCCAAGTTGCATTAGTTGCATCGAATCCTTCCCACTGAACAAGATATGGCGGAACTTGTTGTTGGCCTCGTACTATGACCGAAGATTGTAAAATAGCAACAAGATGAATGACAGGTTGTAAATCAATATTATTGATTGGTAGTGGCACATATGGTTGAGAATGATCCCTTTTACAAGGTTTCAATTAAGAACAATGGAACACAGGATGAATTTTAGTTGTTGGTGGGAACAATAGTTTATAAGCAACCGGCCCAATTCTTTGAATAACAGGAAAGGGACCAAAGAACCTCATACTCAGCTTTTGATATTTTCTGAGAGCAACAGAATGTTGTCTATAGGCTGTAATTTGATAAAAACAATGTCACCAATTTTCAATTCCATTGACTGTATTTTTTATTAGCATGTTTCTTCATGTACTATTGAGCCTTGTGGAGATTAAATTTCAATATGTGAAGTGTCAAGTCCCGTTTTAGTAATTGTTCTTGAACTGAAGTAGGATCATTCTGAATAAGGGTGTATTTAACCAATGTAGGAGGATCTCTACCATAGACAATCTTAAATGGAGTCATGCCACTACTATGATGATAGGAAGTGTTATACCAATACTCTGCCCAAGGCAACAACCATACCCAATCTTTAGGAGAGTCATAAGTGAAACATCGTAAGTACATTTCCAAACACTTGTTCAATGATTCAGACTGGCCATCAGATTGTGGGTGGTAGGAAGTAGACATGTGCAGAGAATTACCACTTAATTTGAACAATTGTTGCCAAAATTGACTAAGAAACACTTTGTCCTGATCAGAAACAATAGTCTTAGGAACGCTATGCAATTTCACCACAGTTTTGATAAAAACCTCTGCCACTGACTTGCTAGAGTAATCGGCCTTTAGGGTAGTAAAATGATCACACTTAGATAATCTATCAATGACAATGAGGATGACCGTAAAACCATTTGAAGAAGGAAGGCCCGTGATGAAATCCATAGCTATGTCATCCCAAATCTGTTCTGGGATTGGGAGTGGTTGTAATAGACCTGTAGGTAAAGTGTGAGCAGTTTTTGCTTGTTGACAAATCAAACAAGTTTGAACAATTTGCTTAATATATTTGTTCATACCCTTCCAATAAAATTGAGCCGAAATTCTAGCCAAAGTCCGTGTAAAACCAGTGTGCCCTCCAATTAAGGAGCTATGAAACTCATGTAAAATCTAATTAACCAGGTCATGGGATTGGGGAAGAACTAGTTGACCCTTCCAGATAAGCAATTTATCATGCACTGAATAATGAGGATTTGGAGGCTTATTAAGCAAGCACAAGTCTAGAACAGTTTTTAATTGAGTATCTTTAGAAACAACTTCCCTCAAAGCAGGCAAAATTTGTAAGTTAGGCTGAGACCAAGTCGTATAATAACATCTAGACAATGAATCAGCAACAATATTGTCCTTCCCAGGCTTATATTCAATGGTAAAGTCATATCCCAATAGTTTGGGCAACCACTTTTGTTGTTCTGGGGTATGAATAGCTTGCTCAGTTAAGCTCTTCAAGCTTTTTTGATCCGTCCGAATCACAAATCTATGTCCCAGCAGGTAGTGATGAAACTTGGCAATAGCTTCTGTGATAGCATAAAATTCTCTAATATAGGCAGATTACTTTTGCATTGAAGTAGACAATTTCTTGGAAAAAAAAAAGCAATAGGATGATGCTCTTGATTGAGAACTGCACTGATACCCACTCTTGAAGCATTAGTTTCTAGAACAAATGTCCAGAAAAATCATGTAAAGCCAAAATAGGTGCCTGAGCGACTGCAATTTTTAGTGCCACAAATGAAGCATTTGCAGGATCATCCCACTTAAAATTGTCCTTTTTTAATTGGTTAGTGAGAGGAGCAGTCGCCATTGCATAGTGCTTGATGAATCTTCTATAATAGCAAGTAAGGCCAAGAAATCCTCTCAATTGCTTCAAGTTTTTCGGACATGGCCAATCCAGAACATCTTGCACCTTACTCTTGTCCATCGCCACCCCTAAGCCGGAAACAGTATGGCCTAAATAATCTACTTGCTGAAGTCTAAAAGAACATTTAGACAATTTGGCAAATAGTTGATGCTGCTGTAATTTCTGCAGGACAACCTCAAGATGAAGTAAATGAGCAGACCATGAAGAGATGTATACTAAAATATCATAGAAAAACAAGAACAAATTTCCTCAACAAGCCTTGGAAAATTTCATTCATCAAGCATTGAAAAGTTGCAGGCGCATTAGTGAGACCAAATGGCATCAATGTCCACTCGTAATGACCTTGATGGGTTCTAAATGCGATTTTGAACATGTCCTCTTCATTCACCAATATCTGGAAATTTAGAAAAAAGTTTAGCTCCATGTAACTCATCAATTAGTTCATCAACAATCGGAATAGGAAAACTATCCTTAACTGTAATGGTGTTCAAGGCCCTATAATCAGTGCAGTAGCGCCAAGTTCCATCTTTCTTCTTGACAAGAATTTTTGGAGAACAAAAAGGGCTACTGCTAGGGACAATAAGCCCTTCCTATAACATATCGTGTACGATAATCTCAATCTGTTGTTTCTGGCTATGTGGATACCTGTATGGCCTGACTTTCATCGATTCAGATCCTGGTAATAAAGGAATAGAATGGTTCTATGACCTACTAGGAGGCAACACAGAAGGTACAGAAAACACCACCCTATAAGTGTGCAATAACACCACCAAGTCTGGATCCATATTAGAAGGTAATTCTAACCCTTGGTCTTGCGGACAGTCCAGCTGTTGAAATTACAGTGTGAATAGCTCAGTTATGGCATGTGTGTGACTCATTCTTCTGATGTGATTAAACTGAGCTTGTACAGGTAAATTTGGTTGCTCGCCATGCAATGTGACAAATTGGTTGTCCAAGTAAAACTTCAATGTAAGATTACTATAATTTGAAATGTGGGGACCAAGAGTAGCTAACCATGCAACCCCCAACACTAAGTCTACCCCCATAACAGGTAATAAATACACTGGCAAGGTCAATGAATGGCCCTGAATTTGGACTTCCAAGTCCTTGACCATCCCCTCAGCCACTAAGGCATTTCCATTACCCACTAGAACTTGAAAATTTGGCATTGGCTCAATAGACAACTTCAAACAATGAGCTATTTGTGGTTGTAAAAAATTATCACTCGAGCCACTATCTAATAACACTTGTACTGTGATGCCATTGACAGAACTCTGGAACTTCATTGTACCCAAACCAGAGGCTCCTTTTAAAGCATTATAAGATAAATGATGCTCTTGGGACAGATGGAATTTTGTGTTATGCTCAATATCTGGAGGTTCTAGTTGTAATTCTCCACAGTCCTCATCTTCTAATTGGAGAAGCAAATATTGTTTGTTGGGCACCTATGGGGGAAAAATTTTCATCACAAGTATAACAAAGGCCTTTTTCTCACCTAAGTTGCATCTCAACAGGGGTCATTCTCTTAATATTGGTATTTCTTATGGTTGTTGTGAATGGAGCGATAATAGGTGTAGGAAGGAGGGGTGGTAAGCTAGTGGATTTGATGGTTTTGCTTAAAGGTAGGCTAGTGTTTGTGGCTTGTGTTTTGGCTGCTGGGTAGGCTTGATAATGTTTGGGTTTGGAATGGTACTTTTCTTCATATAACTTGGCCAAGGAAACAGATCGAATTAGAGTTGATGGAGCAATCACATCCCGTCTAATATCCAATTTTAAGCCTCCGATAAAATAGCCTAACAAAGCTTAAGTGGTGATACCTTGCACACGATTAGCTAGAGCAGTGAATTGAACATAATAATCATGCACAAAACTTGTTTGGGTTAGCTCAAACAAATGAGACCGAGGGCACTCATATGGAGAAGGACCAAACTCCATTTCTAAGGCTCGAATAAACGCCACCCATGAATGAAATGAATCATGACGAGTCATTATTTGATACCAAGGTAAGACTTCCTTGTCCAAATGTATGGCAGCAATAGTTAATCGATGATCATCTGGGGTATTGTAATACGAAAAAAATTGCTCGGCCTTGAAGATCCACTACAATACATCGGATCCATCAAAACGAGGAAAATCCAACTTGACATTACGCACCTGAAACGGGTGAGAATGGTTCGCGGCCTTTTGTTGCAGCAATGTATCTGTTAGGTAAACATTAAATGCATGTAGTTGAGAGGTAGTGGTTATATAGGTAGTAGTTAAGAGATAGTAGTTGTATTGAATGTAATTAGTTGAGAGATAGTGGTTGTATTGAATGTATGTAGTTGAAAGGTAGTAGTTGTATTAAATGCATGTAGTTGAGAGGCCATATCCAAACACATAAATTGATCATATATCACTCATTACAAACACATCAAGTGATAATATACAGAGTGTTTTATTTAGATACTTGTTTGTCAACAAATTGGCATCAGAGCTTGAGTGTCTGAGTGTGTTAGAGAGAGTGTTTGAGATGACCAACTTAGCTAACAACATGCCCCTGCCAAAGTTATCAAAAGGTGTAAGCTATGATAACTGGAGCCTACAAATGAAGGCTCTCCTTGGTTCCCAAGAAGTATGGGATGTGGTCGAAAATGGGCACCAAGAACCAGAGAATATTGAAGAGCAGACGATTGCTCAGCTTGCTGCATTGAGAGCAACACGAGTAAAGGTACTAATTATTTTCCGTCGGTAATTTCCGTCAGTAATATCCGTCGGTAATTTTCGTCGGTAATAACATCAAATTTCACAAATATTTTATATCCGTCGGTAATAATTATTTTCCGACGGCTACAAATTCATCGGTAAAAATTCGTCAGAAATACATGATTTTCTTATAGTATTAAGTATTCACTTTTATTTCCATCATTAATTAATTAGGTTTCATTTTATTTTTTTATAATTCTTATTTTAATTTGAATTTTTCAATCTAATAAATGTGTTCGATTAAGGTACTTCTTTTCACAAGGAGACGTTTGTGGCTCCTAGTGTCTCTCTTCTCAGTGATGTTCACGTTGACAAATCTTCATCCATTTGATAGGAATGTGTTCTAAGAGATAAACCCTATGTCATGGTTGTTGTTTCCTACATTTTATTATTAATAATAATTAAAGTTCATTTATTTTGTCTAAGATTAACCCTTTGAATGTCTATGTTTGAAAATTAATATTTTTTTTTTACACTTGTTTGATACCATTATAAGTAACTTTAAGTGATTTTTTTTTGTTATTTAATTGCCGAAAATTTACCTTCGGGTTGTATAATAATTTACCAAAATTTACATTCGATAATCCGACATAAATGTAAATTTATATCTCCACATTAACATTAAAGTTTAAGCAAATATAAAAACACCAAAATATCATACATAAAAGATCTTATGTAATAGTTTATTCAGTAATTAAAACGAATTAGCACACAACTAAATGTTTGAGAAATATATTTATCACCTCTACCTTTTTTTATTATTTCTCACTTTTGAAGAAATTTTTTTGTCTTTATGTATCTCTCGTTTAAAATTTAAGAAAATATTAAAATAAAAATAGAGACATAATAATATTTAGAATGTTCAATAATAATGAAAAAGAAAATACTAGTACAAAATGTGATATTTATGACAGTTTTATCTTGTTGGATTAGTATATATATATATATATATATATATATATATATATATATATATATATATATATATATATATATATATGATGTAATAAAAATGTGGTAACATTTTTTAAATTAGAGAAAACTTTTTTTTTTTATGTTAGATCATATGGAATCCGACGGAATCCAACGTTGAACTAGCCATATGTTCCACATAAATTTCAATTCTTATGTATTACTCTATGCAACATTCATTTTATATTAAAGGCTTTCTTCCTTTTCTTCCTTCATCTTCTCGCACCACCATTTCTACTCTCCCAACTACCCCTCGTCACTACCAACATTATGTTTCACTCTTTCTACCACCATTGCAACACCGCAATTTTGACCATTGATCTTAAGGAATCAAATAATATACTATCAATAAATAATAAATAAATATAAAAAAATAAAGACAAAAATATAAATGTTAATGTAAGTTATAAAACTTTAAAAATAATTATTAAATTTAAGAAAGTCAAAATCATAAATATTAATGTAAATTAAAAAACTTTGAGAGATTCGACACTGAAACCAAGCCCTGATTCCTTTTGTTTCCACTCCTCAACCCATCCTCCTCCCACCTCCCCCACCTTAACAGAAACCTTCGCTTGGATGAAAATCTTGACGACAAATGGTTCATCGTCTTCCTCCTCTTCTAAATGTTTGTTTGCTTCCCCTCTCTCTCCCTCTGCGTCTAGGACTCTAACGACAACTTCTTTCTCATTGGACCTAGCTCGTTACCACCCTTGACTCCCTTGCCTTTATTACCAATTTCGACCACGAGTCCCTCGCCTCTGATGCAATTTAGTACACTCTGATGAAATGCATTAAGGACTACCCTGATTACACTTGGAGGATGCATAGGGTTAGGGTGAGGGTTTCGTGTCCATGGTGCAGGTTTTGAAGCACGAACTGTGTGATTGATTTCACTTGTGGTGGGGTTCTATGATAGGTAGGGATGATAAAACGGATTAAGTTTGATGGGTCAACTAGTCAATTCACCTCAAAAATGGCGAGACATGTTGATAATTTTAGTTCGTGAACTTATTTTAGTTTGTCCCGCTAACTAGACGAACCAAGAATAGGATAGGGCGAGTTGACTCGCTAGCCAACTTTAAAAAATAGTTATATATTAAAATAAAAAATATTATAATTAAAAATATTATATTTTTTTACCATGTTATTAAAATACATGAATATACTATAATATTATAATTTAAATTATCAATATTAATAAATTAAGTTTAGATTATTGATTATAATTAATTATTTTAACATGCAAATATAATAATTTTTTCAATTAATCTAATAAAAATATTAATTAATCAATAAAAATTTAAAAATTATTCATATATATATATATATATATATATATATATATATATATATATATATATATATATATATATATAGCATAGATCTAATCTGCTAATAGGAATGGCAAAGGTTGACTCGTCAGCCCACCATAATATGGTTAACCAGGTTAGTACTTTCAGTTCATCTTGGTCTGCCTTGCCAAGCTCGCGGCTCACTTTACTAATAATTTTTTTATATTGTGATAGAATACAAAGGGTCAGAAAGACAATATATAATATAAAGATTTATAAAAAAAGAATTCTAAAAATCCTAATGTCTCATAAAGAGAATTCATAAAGTCTCGATATCTCATATTAAGAAAATTAAAAAATTTTATAATTACTTAAGCTTACGTTACTAAAAGAATTCAAAAAGTTTTATGATATATATATTTATTATTATGTAAATTTTATCTTAATTTAATTGTTTTAAAATATAATTTATTAAAATAATATATCAATTTATATTATTAACTTAATATATATATATATATATATATATATTTTGAAGGTTGATAATAATAATTTTATTATTAAATTTATTAAAAAATTTAATTTAAAAATAATAAAATAAAATAAAAATATAACGGGTTGCCAATGATAAGCTGAAATTTATAGTTCGTTATAACTATAACGTAACCTCTCTATAAAAATAGACTAACCCAGATTATTTTTAGCATACTAAAAGCAAAATAGACTAAAACAGGACGAGTGGGCCTACAGTACCTATAATGTATCTTATCTATGACCGACGGACCGCCTCTATTTTTGATGATTAGAAATGGGATGGCCATAATGGGATGAGACATGCAGGTCTATTTTGTTATCCCCAATGACTGGATATAAAACATGATGAAATTTAGATGGAGAGATTTGTGGAGAGAGACAATAAGGGAATTGGTTTGCGTGCACTGAATCAACGGGAGTTTGTGAAAGTGCTGGGAGGGTCATCTCAAATGTGATGATGGCTCATGTGTGACTTAGGGGATATTTTTTATTTTTTTTTTTCATCATTGAGATCCACTTGAATATGTCTGAATGTGTACGAGAGGAAGAAGAAGAGATATGAAAGACGTTTATCTTTATTTTGGAAAAAAAAAAATTGTTATATCTTTAGTTTCACTTAAATTTATGTAGATTCATTATTCCATTGTAAATTTATCTCCTCTGTATTGATGTCTAAACTTAATTAGATCTCAAAGACTTAAAATAACATAACTAAAAATCTCTCCTATAATGTAAAAAAATATAAAGAAAATAAAAATACTTTAAGATAGAATGAAATATTAATCAATATTACCTCTAATATGTCTCCAACATTGACAATGAAAGCATTAGGCAAGGGTTTAACAGGAACCCACAAGCCATCTTTCCTTATCTGTAACCCTTCTACTTCATTGACTTGAAGGAGAATAGTAAGTCCAATTCCATCTGAATGAGGAGTGAGGCCAATAACCTTCTCTGGCTCTGGGCATGGTGGGTAATAATTCATCCTCATCAGTTGTATTCCATCTTCAAACAACTCACGTATTTCCTTTTCTTCTATCTTCAAAGCTTTTCCCATATGACCAATAATAACCAAGGCCAGATCTTTCATTTCCTGTGAGTAAACTTCTAGAGTGTCTCTGCATGACAAAGAGGCATGCAAACCCTTTGAGATGTCATCTCACATACAAAAACAAAAGATAGAGTGAGAGAGAACCTGAAAGGAAGAGGGAGCTTTGGAAATAAATGGGGCATTCTTGAGTGTTCTGGAAGAGTGGTCATGTAGTAAAGGTCAGCCCAATCAAGCCTTTGGTCTTCACTCATAACAAATGCTTGTCCAAAACCCTCCATATGCTGTGGAGTCTGCCAGAACTTTTTCTTTTCTGACATGGGAAGGTTGAAGAAGTCCTTAATCTCCAACTTTACTTTCTCCACTAAGGAAGGACTGACTCCATGGTTTACCAGCTGAAAGAATTAAAAAATTACATATTATATATATATATATATATATATATATATATATATATATATATATATATATATATATATATATCATTTTCTTTTATACTCATCAAAAGTGTAGAATGCAGAGACCAACAGAAATTTAAGACGTGCGTGTGTTATATATAGTTTTAAGAATTACTTTTACAGATAGGGAAATAAAAGAGACCTGGAAGAATCCCCAATCTTTGCAAGCAAGGTGAAGCTTATCCAATTCTGAAGTTCCAGATTGTGCATAAAGCAAGTTGTGCAAGTCAATAACTGGAATCAGATGGGTACTATGAGCTTCTTGTGAGATGAGGATCTTGTCTTCAAGTTGAGGTTGAACGTATCTCGGAGGAACAGTTGACAAATTCTGTTTAGCCAACTCTTGAACTGATGGTACAAGAAGTGAAGTTCCCGATGGGTTCATGGTCATCTCTTCAATGGCTCAAGATTTTTTGTTTACGTTTTTCTCACAATTTTACTTGTCTATCTAACTCTGCTTCTCATGTTATATTTTCTACAAACGACGTCATATTTTCACAATCCATACATTTTATTGAAAAAAAGGAATTAATATAATATTAAATAATATTATTATATTAATATAATGTTCTATTTTCTACAAATGACGTAATATTTTACAACCAATACATTTTATTAAAAATAATAATAATATAATATTAAATAATATTATTATATTAATACAATCAATTATATATAAAGATATTAAAATAAATTTAATTCGATTATTAAAAAAGTTGAAAAATGAATTAGATTAAATAAAAAATGTATAATTTAAATTAAATAAGACATATTTAGATTATGGCTTAGATGAACTTAAATATGATTATTCTATAAGTTTATAAGTTAATTTATATTATAGAATAATAATTATTTTTCAATATAATATATTTTATTATATATATATATATATTATAAATTAATTTTAAAAAAATTCACTTATTTTAAAAAATGAATATAAAAACAAATTCTTAACAATTACTTATGTTAATATATAATAATTAATATTAATTATTATTTTAAATTTATAAGTTAGTAATAAACATATATAATCATTAATATTAATTATTATTTTAAATTTATAAGTTAGTAATAAATAATAATAAAGAATAAATTTTTAAGTTTTTTTTTACATGATAATTTATATATTAAATTATTATATTTTAAATAAAAATTAATTTTATTAATAAAATTTAAATTTAAAAAATATATTTTTATTTAAATATTTTTAAATTAATTAATTTAGTATAAATATATTTATATTTTTTAAAATAATTTCAATAAAGATAAAATTAGTTTGTTAGTCTAATATAAAATAAGATTAGATTAAAAATTTTAATTTATTTTATAGATTAAGCCAGATTGAGATAAATAATTATAAAGTCAAGAAAACATTTTTGTACCTATAAATTTATTATTTTTGCTTTTATTTTTTTCTTTTTAAATATAAGAGATATTTTCTATAAAAAAAATTCATTTGTTTTTTTTTCTATTATAAGAACATCTCTAATAAAAATTTCTAACAAATGTTCAAAAATAAAATTAAATATTTTATTAAGTTTTATAATTAAATTGTTTAAAATTAAAAAAATTACTTAAAATTCATAATATATTTATTTTTAACTGCTGAGAGTTGTTTAGGTATTCATACTATACTATATATATAAAATTTTAAACTAGTAATTAAACCCACCTCCGCCACAAATTTAGCTTGTACGACAAGTAAGAAATAAAATAAAATAAAATAAACTTATATTAGCTGTAATAAATAGACTTTCCAACGTCCATATGATTTTCTTATATTAGATATATACATAATTCAATATATTTTAAATAAAATTTAAAATTAATTAAAAATAAAACTAAAAACAAACTTATATTTAGATGTTATTGAATATGTTTAAAAATATTTTTTTACACAATTTAAGAAAAATTAGTAAATATATATATATATATATATATATATATATATATATATATATAATAAGTATTACAACGTCAATAGATAATATTTTCTAGATCTTATAGATCATACAAAATATTTTCTAGATCTTATAGATCATACAAACTAAACATGACAATTAAACACGTATTACTGGAGACCGGCCCGCCCTCCTTCCGAGTTTGACGGAAAAAATCCGAGTTGACTAGAGGCGGGGACATGTTCGAGTTTTTCCGCTTTAAAAGTCGGGAGCAGGGATGGGTAATGCAATCTCCACCCCAACCCCTACCTCGACTCCGACTTTATATTTAAATTTAAATTTTAAAATATTCATATTTTAAAAGTATTTTTTTCTTTTTCTATTACATATAAGGTCATTTTTTTATATTTTACCAATTTTTTTTCTTCTACACACTTTAATTTTTTTTATCTTTTTTAATCTTTTATATCAATTAATTTATTACATTATTCTTTTTCTTACCTTTCAGTTTTTCACATTTCCTTCATCTCTCCCATCAATTTGTTTTTTTTTTCAAACTTTTCAACAAATTTGATGAACACAAAGTTAAATTTTTTATTCTTTATCTTTTTCAAAATATTTTACATAAATTTTAGTAATAACTAATAATATTTTATTTATAATTTATATTTATTAGGTTTTATTATGTCATATTTTTTATCTTATTATTCTTATTTATCATATATCAAATTTTATCTTAATAAAATAATTGTATTTTAAAGGATTAAAGGAATTGATAATTTAAACTTTTATTACTTCGAACTAATTGAATAAGAATTAACTTATTAAATATTTCCTTATAAACTATATATTTCATATTTTTAAATAACAACTTAAAAATGAATTAACTTATATATATAATCAAATATTTGAATACAATATTATAATAATAATGTTATAAGTATTCAAATATTTGAATACAATATTATAATAATAATGTTATAAATAAAAAATAATTAAGTATTTCTTTTATATACATATTTTAATATAAATATAATAAATTAAAATGTATATTTAATTAATAATAACTATAAATTATAAATATTTATTTATATATAAAAAATAGATAGTAAAATTAATTTATTATAAATGTAATTATCTTTTAAAAAATAATATAGATCGGAGACGAGACGGGAACCCGAAACCCAACGAAGACGGGAATGGAGAATTAATTTCTAACCCGATAGAAATCAAAGATGGGAATGAGGATTGTTAAAAATGTCGGACACGGGGATCGGGAGGCAAAACACTCCCGGCCCATTGTCATGCCTAATACAAACTATTTAATTCTCTGCAAAATAGAAGAATAAAAACAAATTACAAACTTTGTATTTTTGCAAATTCTCGTAATTTGTTATTAAAGGCCAGTTTCGTAACTTTTGGAAGTTACATATTCAAAAGGAAAAAAATCATTTATAATATCAAATAAAATTCAAAATTTATTAATTATATATGGTTTGAAATGTTATTAAATCTGTTTAAAAAATTCTTAGCAATCGATTAAAAAAATCTAATGAATAAAACAGAAAAAGTTTGTTCACATTGAGATACAATCGGTTATATTAATATAACATTAAGATTTATTATTATATTAATATTTTGGGTTGTTAAACGATGTAGAAATTGTCAACGTATAATGCTCTAAATAAAAATTGTTTATCTAGATGTTTTAGAAATAGATTTCAACTTCAAAATCTTATAATTTTTTCATTTTAAAAGTTTGTTAAGTGATTCCCTAGCTTAACTTAAATATTTTTATCCTTTTTATAATAAAATTTGCCTCATAACATTTAGAGAATAAAACGTTAAAAATGTTAACCATTAAAGTTAATAAAATTTATAATAAAATTTGTCTAATAATATTTGTTAATTTTTTAATCAAACAATTTATAAAATAAATAAATGCAAAAGAAAAAGAAACTCTTTAAAATTTATTAAAAAAATATTAATTAGTATCAATTAAATGAATAGGTGTAGGTGATTAGTATCAATCAATAATTAGTTTTGTAAAGGATGTCAATGCAAAGGCAATATTCTTCCATTATATTTAGTTGTGGGGGTATATATTTTATGCCCTCGTCCTATCTTTTGCAAGTTAATTGAAAATTTGATGCTAATAAATTGAAGATGATGCATAATTTAAAACATATAATATATAATATTTCCAATATAGTAATCCAGCCTAACTAACTTATAACTAGAAAACATGTATTTTTTTATTATAAGGCTCCCATATTATTTAAAAGATTCAATCTATTGAAATGAAGTGAACAAGGTGTTCGTTAATTCTACTTTTCCATGATTATGCAATGTTTATTAGATAATTTGCAGTAAATCGGCAAAGCTTGTTGGAAGATGGGAGTGATGATGTATTCTCAAAGTTTTATAACTTATATTAATATTTATAATTTTCACATCACAAATTTATAATTATTCTTAAAATGTTATAATTTATATTTGTATTTATAATTTTGACCTTGTCAAATTTAATGATTATTAAATATATTTGATTATTAAATATACATGTTTGTATATTTATAAATTTAATATCTATTTTTTATATTTTTTTATATTTTTACATTTATTTATTATTTATTAATAATATATTATTTTATCTTTTCAATAGTCAAGACCAGGTGAAAGTAATATTAATTATTTTTAAATAACAATATTCCTAATAAAATATTAGTACATAATAATATTTTAGACTTTTTTAAATCATTATATATAATTATAAAAATAATACGATAGTTCGTAATATAATATTTAAAATATCTGATTTTATTACATTTTCTTAATCGAACAAGATATTGAACAATTTTCACGTCCTCTGCTTGTAGATATATATTTTGGTGTGTGATATACTTTTTCAATATTTTATTATTTTTATTTTGCCAATAAAAAATCAAAATTTTATTTGTTTTTATTCATTTTCATTTATAATCTGTCTTTTTCAAACCTTGTTTTTCTTTCATCAATCTTATTTACAAAATATTACTACTGAAAGCAATAAGGGAGAGGTTGATGGAAATATTTCTACATTCCCAAGAGATGATTTTGATGATGATTCAAGTCAACTACATTCAAGTCAACACCATTCAAGATGAATTTAAGGACAAACTGAATTTATGACGTAGGTGACAATGTGAAACATTTCCCTACATGCCCAAGATATGTTTTTGATAAAGATGATGATTCAAGCAAGCCCAAGATGATTCCTCAAAACTAGATAGAGTCTTAGAATACTGGATATAGAGGTACAAGTTGATGAAGTAATATTATGCATAAGCCTTCAAAGCACAAGTGTGATAAAATTCATAACATGATATTTTTCACTGTCATAATTAATTATGATGCACCAGAAATAGAAAAATGATTTTCTCTATCATAATTAATTATACTGGTAATATAATCAATTATGGCAATTCAAATTTGAAAAATATATCTGTTTTAAAGAATAAATGTTTTTGAATACATCCTGATTTCTCTATGATATTATTAATGTTCAATGACCATTTTCTGATGCTATTTTTCTATTTAATTAAGTTTTGATGAAAAATAAAAAACACAAAATTACAGCATTCGAAAATACAATTTACATTGAATCAGTTTTGAGAAAAAGAATTCTGAACAAGGCAACAGAGATATTTTACACATTTTGAGAAAACCCTCTTCTCTACTGTCTTCTGTGCTTTCATTGTTAATCACACTTGTTCTTGGAGATTGACATTCTATAGGCTTCTACAATTTGTTGTCTCCATTACCCAGGTGTGTCTGTTCTTATTTTTATTACCTTCATCCTTTTTGCATTGGTGGAAAAGGAGGTGTTTTTCATCCCTAGTGTGATTCTAGGGAGGGGTTCATCCTTAGTGGGATTCTAAGGAAGTGTTTTTCATCATTTGATTTGTTCAGAGGAGGTGTTCATCCCTAGTGAGATTCTAGGGAGGTGTTCTTCCTTAGTGGGTTTCTAAGGAGGTGATTGTCTTTTTAATTAGTTTACTTTTTACTGGTTCTTCTGTTGAGTTGATTGTAATTTGTAAACTGAATTTGAAAGATAGTGAATTGGGAGTCACTCTTGTGTTAAGAGTTGACTGGGAACTGGATGTAGGGTTGACTATACCCGAACTAGTATAAATCTCTGTGTGCTCTTCTTTTTCCCTTATCTCTTTCTCTTTTTCTGATTATATTATTACTTCCGCTTTAACAAATTATTGACTCACAAATAAATTTTTAATTTGACATCTATTTTAATTTGTACATCTATTCACCCCCCCTCTAGATGTCATTTGTCTAACAAGTGGTATCTGTTAGAATCGCGCAGCGGAATGTTCGCGTGGTCGGACAAAAACCAAGAGGGGGGGGGGGGGAATTGGTTTCTTAATAAAAATTAGGTTTTCAAAATTTTCCCCAAATTTTACCGATTAAAAACTGTGTAAATGTAAATAGAGAAAGGGATAGAGTCCTACACAGGAAATTTATACTGGTTCGGATCAAAAGACCCTACGTCCAGTTGCTAATAACTCAAACAGAGGATTAACGCTGTCACTATAAACAAAGTTATTACAAACAAGTTACAATGGAAGAGATAAAGTAAAGATAACACCTCTCTTGAAATCCACAAGAGATGAAGAACAACTTTTCCCAGAGACAGCACAACACATAATCCACTAAGAACTCCACTTAGTGATTCTTATCGCTTCTAGCCCACACCAGGTTCAGAAAGCCCCTTTTTCTTGCAACAAATAGTTCTCTGGCACTCACAACACTTAACTTTTGTATGAAAAAGGTTGTTCTTGTTTTCTGAGTGCCATAGAAGAGTTTAAGTAGAGAAATTAGGGTTTTGGAATTGGGGATTTCGAAACTAGGGTTCTTGGAAATAGGGTTTTCGAAAATAGGTTTGATTTGAAGTTAAAAATCAAAATCTGACTGAAATAATCGATTAAAAGAAGTGTTAATCGATTAAAACAGAGCCAAATATCAACAGAACCCAAACCTCTCTGTTTTAATCGATTAAAAGGTGATTTAATCGATTAAACCGCCTGATAATCGATTAAAAGTTGGTTTAATCGATTAAACCAGTGAGTTGTTACAGAAAATGATTTTTCTCACTGTTTTAATCGATTATTTACCTATTTAATCGATTAAAGCCGAGCCTGGATGATAAATTTGAGCTTTTTGAAGCTTCTAAGGTGCAGACTATGTACCGACTATCTTAAACTCTAATATTACAGACTCAATCTAATTGAAACAGAGTTATTACAATACAAAACAAGTCTTCAACACTCTAAGTTTTTGTGTTCTTGAATCATCATCAAAATCAACAATCTTCATGTCCATCAAGTGCAACATCAAGTCCTTGAATGTTCAACAGTATCAGAGCTTGGTTAGATAAGATATTTCTAAACGATCTGTCAAGATGTTTATGCAGAATCAGGTTTACAGGGAAGGAGCTTCAATAAACAGACCACCATTATTTGAAGGAGAAGACTATCAATTTTGGAAGGCGAGAATGAAAATATTTTTACAAACACTAGATTATGGTGTTTGGGATGCTGTACTCAATGATCCCTACATTCCGATGAGAACAACGGAGTCTGGAGCTGTTCCAAAGACTTTTGATCAATGGAAGTCAGATGAAAACAAGCGTGCCCATTATGATGTAAGAACCCGAAACGCTATTGTTTCTGCCTTAACTCGTAATGAATTTTTCAGGGTCTCACAATGCAAGACGACAAAAGAAATATGGGACACTCTTGAAGTAACACATGAAGGAACAAATGAAGTAAAGCGAGCACGTAAGAACACACTCATCCAGGAGTATGAATTATTTCAAATGCATCAAAATGAAAGCATCACGGATTTCCAAACATGCTTCACACATATAGTAAATCACTTGAAAGCATTAGGAAAGTGTTTTGACAATGAGGAGTTGAACACAAAGATCTTGAAATCCTTAGACAGGAATTGACAACCAAAGGTCACTGCTAGGGATGGCAAAACGGGCTAGGCCCGGCAGGTCGGCCCGCCAGCCCGCCATAATATGGTGGGGCGGGTTGGTGTTTTCAGCCCACCAGCCCGCTTTGGCCCGCCCCGCCAAGCCTGCCAACCCATCGGGCCAACCCGCGGGACGGAACGGCCCAGCCCGCATGCCCGCCTAATTATTAAAAAAATAAATTTTTATTGTAATAAAATTAATTATAAAGATAATATATAAAGTTAAAAATTTTAAAAAGAGAATTAAAAAGGTTTTATTCTCACAGAAAATATTCTCCTTCCCGAAACATAACATTCTCTCCTGTTCTCCTTGTTTATCCTAAGCACTTGGTTATTTTTATCCTTATTACTTGAATTAAAGGTGTAAGAATTACTCAACCAAGAATAATATGAAGTTTTATCAAATAAAAAAGATATAAGTATTTAAATTTTTTAATATAAAAAATATAAATTTTATAAGTTTAACGTTATTTATATATATATATATTTGTTATTATTTATTATTATATAAATTTTATTATTGTTCTAAATTATAATTTCTTAAAATAATGTATTGATTTATATTATTAAATTGAAATAATATATATATATATATATTGAATTATTGACAAATAAATAATAATTTTATTATTAAATTTATTAAATTTTTTTTTTAAATTATGGCGGGCCAGCCTACTAACCCGCCTCTGGTCAGTACAGCCGTCATGACTATATCGGGTCAGCCCGCCCCGCCTCGCTTTTGGCAGGCCAAAGGCTGGGCGGGCCAAAACGGGGCAGGCTGGCCCGTTTTGCCATCCCTAGTCACTGCTATTACAGAATCAAAGGATCTCACAAAAATGAATATTGTTACTCTATTTGGAAAGCTCCAAGAACATGAGATTGAGCTACAAAGGTTAAAGAACGGTGAACAGAATCAAACCAAGACGATAACTCTAAAAGTAGAAAAATCTTCACAAGACGAAAGCGAAAATGAAGGTAAGTTTTTGGATTCCGATATGTCTCTTTTTGTTAAACAATTTTCTCGCTTTATGAAGAATAGGAAAAATAGACAGCAAAGAAAGGAGAAAACAAATAAATTTCATTGCTATGAATGCGGAAAACCTGGTCATATCAAATCAGACTGTCCGGAACTTAAGAAAGAGAAGAAAGATGTGAAAGAAAAGAAGAAAGAGAAGAACGATACCTATAAGAGCAAACACAAAGCTTATATTGCTTGGGAGGATAATGATTCTTCCACAACACATGAGAGTTCTTCCGAAAGCAGTGATGGAGAAGAAGAAGCAAATCTTTGCTTGATGACAAAATGTGATGATGAAGCCTCATCACAGGTAAGTAGTACAAGTTCCTTAAATGAATATGATGAGTTATTTAAAGAATATCAAGATATGTATGAAGGTTTTACCAAGTTATCTAAGAAATACAATGCACTTAGGCAAAAGTTTAATGCATTAGAAAATACTGCTGGTATTCTTGAAAAAGAAAATGAGTGCTTAAAGAAAGATGTTGAGAAATCTAAAACTTTGTCTAAAAATAAAGTTGTTAAACCTTGTGAAAATTGTAATCTTTTGGAAAATGAAATTTTCAAGTTAGCGAAAATAATAAGCAATTTTTCAAAATCTTCTGAAAATCTTGATTCGATATTAGGTTATCAAAGAGGAAATTCTAGCAAAGCTGGACTTGGTTACAAACCCAAAGAAAGTCTAGAACCTCATAAAACTATTTTTGTGAAAGAGTCAAGGAAAACAGATGTGAAACCAGTTTCAAAAACTTTAAGAAACGCATTTAGACCTTTTCAAAGAAAACCAACATGTTTTTATTGCATGAAATTAGGTCATACATCAAATAGATGTTACATAAAACATTTTGGCATATCTAATGGGAAATATGAATGGGAACCTAAAGGAACAAAGCATTTATACATGTCTAGATGATAATTTGAGTATCTAATTGATTATCGGAATCATAATTTTTTCTTGTTGTCATAATCAATTATGTTGACCAACTTTGAAATTTGAAACTTTGAATTTTAACAATTTGAATTTATGAAAATTTGAAATTATAAAGTTTGAAATCTTGTAATTTGAGATTCTTGAAATTTGAAATTTTGCAGTTTGAGATTTTTTTAAAAATTTGCAGTATGAGATTTTTGAAATTTGAAATTTTGCAATTTGAGATTTTTTTTGCAATATGAGATTTTTGAAATTTGAAATTTTGCAATTTAAGATTTTTGAAATTTGAAATTTTGTAGTTTGAGATTTTGAAATTTGAAATTTTTGCAGTTTGAGATTTTTGAAATTGAATTTGAATTGGAATTTGAAATTTGAATTTGAAATTTGAGATTAGAAATTTGAATTTGAAATTTGGAATTGGTTGGAATTTGAATTTGAAATTTGTTGCAATTTGAATTTGAAATTTGAAATCTAGAATATGAGTGCATTTGAATTTGAAAGGTGCCTAAATAAGAAGACTGCAATGGAGGGAAACTACTGCATTTAATTCCATTATCTCTATAATCATTTTATTCCCCTATCTTTCTCTCTCTTTATTTGTCTTGGGTATCCTATATATTGTTTCCTTAATATGATATTCTTTTCTATGACACTTTTTAATGCATTATCTTCTCTACCTTGATTTATATACTAATAGGTACAAATTTGTTCTCAGTTTCTATTGCAATTTTTTTCATAATTATCAATGAAACAGGAAGATATTTTGTTGATATTAATCTGTGTGAAACGGGGGAGATTTTTTTTCTCTTATAATACTTTTCATAATTATCAATGAAACATGGAAATATTTTGATGATATTAATCTATCTGAAACACGGGGAGATTTTTTTCTTATAATATTTTTTTTAATTATCAATGAAACAGGGAGATATTTTGATGATATTAATCTGTGTGAAACAGGGGAAGATTTTTTCTTATAATATTTTTTATGATTATTAATGAAATAGGGGAAGATTTTTTATGAATTAAAATCTGTGTGAAATTCTTTCCTATCTAAATTAAACAAGGGGAGTTAAGAGAAGTATTTGCTCATATGAGTTGGGGGGAGTCTTGTTATTAATATATCCAGGCAGAGATTAAGAGACTCGACACTTGATACAAATCTGTGCTAATCTTGAGCTGGCTATATAGAGTCAAGCATTTTAATTCATTTCAGGTGTTTCTTTGATCATCATCAAAAAGGGGGAGATTGAAAGCAATGAGGGGGAGATTGATGGAAATGTTCCTGCATTCCCAAGAGATGATTTTGATGATGATTCAAGTCAACTACATTCAAGTCAAAACCATTCAAGATGAATTTAAGGACAAACTGAATTTATGACGTAGGTGACAATGTGAAACATTTCCCTACATGCCCAATATATGTTTTTGATAAAGATGACGATTCAAGCAAGCCTAAGATGATTCCTGAAGACTAGATAGAGTCTTAGAATACTGGATATGGAGGTACAAGTTAATGAAGTAATATTATGCATAAGCCTTCAAAGCACAAGTGTGATAAAATTCATAACATGATATTTTTCACTGTCATAATCAATTATGATGCACCAGAAATGGAAAAATGATTTTCTCTATCATAATTAATTATATTGGTAATATAATCAATTATGGCAATTCAAATTTGAAAAATATATCTATTTTAAAGAATAAATGTTTTTGAATACATCCTGATTTTCTCTATGATATTATTAATGTCCAATGACCATTTTCTGATGCTATTTTCTATTTAATTAAGTTTTGATGAAAAATAAAAAACACACAATTAAAGAATTCAAAAATACAATTTACATTCAATCAGTTTTGAGAAAAGATTTATGAACAAGGCAACAAAGATATTTTACACATTTTGAGAAAACCCTCTTCTCTACTGCCTTCTGTGCTTTCATTGTTAATCACACTTGTTCTTCGAGATTGACATTCTACAGGCTTCTACAATTTGTTGTCTCCATTACCCAGGTGTGTCTGTTCTTATTTTTATTACCTTCATCCTTTTTGCATTGGTGGAAAAGGAGGTGTTTTTCATCCTTAGTGTGATTCTAGGGAGGGGTTCATCCTTAGTGGGATTCTAAGGAGGTGTCTTTCATCCTTTGATTTGTTCAGAGGAGGTGTTCATCCTTAGTGGGGTTCTAGGGAGGTGTTCATCCTTAGTGGGTTTCTAAGGAGGTGATTATCTT
Organism: Sphenostylis stenocarpa; assembly: GCA_963425845.1. Lineage (NCBI taxonomy): Eukaryota > Viridiplantae > Streptophyta > Magnoliopsida > Fabales > Fabaceae > Sphenostylis > Sphenostylis stenocarpa. The sequence goes on along the minus strand of OY731402.1, from coordinate 43,755,382 downwards.
TTTAATTAGTTTACTTTTTACTAGTTCTTCTGCTGAGTTGATTGTAATTTATAAACTGAATTTGAAAGATAGTGAATGGGGAGTCACTCTTGTGTTAAGAGTTGACTGGGAACTGGATGTAGGGTTGGTTATACCCGAACCAGTATAAATCTCTGTGTGCTCTTCTCTTTCCCTTATCTCTTTCTCTTTTCCTGATTATATTATTGCTTCCGCTTTAACAAATTATTGACTCACAAATAAATTTTTAATTTGACATCTATTTTAATTTGTGCATCTATTCACCCCCCTAGATGTCATTTGTCTAACAACTACAACAAAAAGAGTCCTTTTGTGACGCCACTTTTGATAGCTGTTGTAGACCCCAAATCTTGCCCGACCTCCAAATAAAGAGTAGAAGACCTGCTATTCGAAGATGGACGATGCATAACAAGCCACTAGGATAGGAGGGATTTTCGGCACGAAAATAAGATTTCTCGCCTTTTTGGGGACGAGACTGCCGTCTCGAAATCGAGACCGCCGTCTCGCCTCATGCAAGTGGCGAGACCGCCGTCTCATTTGGCGAGACGGCGGTCTCGCTTTCCCGGACGGCGGTCTCGCCACCTGCGAAGGGCGAGACGACGGTCTCGTTTGGCGAGACGGCGGTCTGGCCACCTTGGCAAGATGAGACGGCGGTCCCGATTGTCGAGACGACAGTCTCGACCCTGTCAGACGAGACGGCGGTCTCGACCTGTCAGACACGAAAAACTATAAATAGGGGGGCTCCATTCCCTCATTTCCACACACACACAGATTTTCTCCTCCTTCTCTCTAGAAATCACCTAAGTTTCTCTCTCTAGAATCCCTCCAACGCATTTCTGGAGCTTCTGAGTGTTTCTGTGAGTGTTTTTCGGCGTTTCGAGAAGTTTCCGACGCTGTGTAGAGTGAAGGGCTGCCACAAAGCACCCTAAATTTTAAGGAATTAATAGAAAAGCGTGCTTCGGAGGTTTACATTTTCCCTCTCTACTCTTACCGCTTTAATTTTAAATTATGCAATAGATACTAGGGCCATGTAGTCGTAATTTTAAATTCCGCAGAATAAAAGGGTAAAAGCGTAATTTTCACCGGTTTAAATATTTTTAAACAGCTGGCCTGTCATAGGGAACCTGAAAGGGGCGTCGTAAAGGAACTAACACTTCCTTTACACGTAACTAACTCCCTTACCCAACTCTGGTTCTAACGACCAAAGTTGGTTTTTCGAAAACCAACACCTTTTTACTCCTTTTCCGATGTTTCCGGTAAAAACATCTGGCGACTCCACAAAATCCTTCAAAACTAGTTCTTGGGTTAGCCCGGTTATCGGACAACCCAAGAACGCCCTTTCGAAAACCTCGCCCCTAGGTTCAGCCCGGTTATCGGACAACCTAAAGGCGTTGTAGCCACCAATAAAAAACGCGAAAATCAAGAGGGTCGAAACCATCGCGTCGCTCCGACCGCCTCTTTTTGACGGCAGCAACATATGCCTCTTTTTGACGGTAGCAACAGAGTTGATCCCATGTAGTGATGGGCCGGCTTAAAAAATAAATAAACCAAGAAAATAATGCTTTTGCCCTTACCTTGTATTATAACATGTTTTACGGTTTGGCTTTAAATAAGTGTTGTTTGTTTATACTTACACAATTGTTTGAAATACAAACTGTACACAAACCCTTGCACACAACAGTTCCCTCTATACCCGGGGGCAAGTGAGAAATCCATAGGGAGTGAGTGGCAGGTACGGTTCGCTGTAGTGATGGCCTTGTGCCCACCGGTGTGATCGAAAACCACCACTCAAGGTGATAACCTTCCTCTTTTGGCAACAAGACTGACTATGGCCTTAGTGCTAAGCATGGTCGGAAGGCTGGAGAGTGGGTACCCTGTAATGGGGGCACCTTGGGGGCCTTAGCCTGGTGAGAACAGTTAGAACCTACCCTCGCCAATGCACTTTTCTGCAGGAAAACCCTACCTCGTGATAAAAATGAATTCTCGCCTGTTCGTGGATGATCGAATTGTGTGTGCATATGTTTGCTGCATTTGTTTGTTGCATAGCATAAACAAACAACAAACAAAAATCACAAAAAAAAATTTACAATAAACACCCTTATCTCGGACAGTCTGCCTTTTAGCTAGCCTGGTTTCAGGTTCTTTGTAAGCTAAGTAGCCACGCAGTTCCGACAGAAGAGATAAGGGACGCTAAATATTTTCTTCGCATAAAGCCACATTTTATCTCGGACAGTCTGCCTTTTAGCTAGCCTGGTTTCAGGTTCTTTGCAAGCTAAGTAGCCACGCAGTTCCGACAGAAGAGATAAAAAGCTATAAAATAAACAAATAAACATCAAATAAAAATAAAATACTAAATAAAATCCGTTTCCAAAACCATAAATAGGACCTGCTCCGAAAATATTACGCCCATAAAACATTCATATAGATAGTTTATTCTTCAAAAAAAATTACCATACATCATGTAGAAAAACATGATAAATAGGAAAATAAACACTCACATTCATTCAAATAAGCATCATTTTCATAAAACATGCATTTTGGTTTTAGAAAATGGAGGGGACTAGTAGACAGCTAAGGAAGGTGGATATTCCCCGTTACCATACTGAGAAGTTGGAACAGCTTAGCGCGGCAATGCCACCAGAGGTCCGCGCCGATTTTGAAAAATCCTATGGACGGATTTTAGACCTACTGAAGATCTGTGTCGATCAGGTGTTCCTCAGGGTATTAATCCATTTATGGAACTCCAATCTGCGATGCTTCGAATTTCCGCAGTTGGACATGGTGCCCACCTTAGAGGAGTATGAGACTATGTTGAAATGGCCCAAATCAGCCAGGGTCCATATCCGCCACGAGGCATACACTCCTGTAGCACCAGTCGCTGCCCTCATTCAACTACCTTTCCGGCAGAGTACCTTGATAGGAAAAGGGAACACCTGGGGTTGGAAAGTATCAATGTTGGAAGACCACTTGTCCTACTTGGCTGAAAGGGCAGAGTGGGTCGCCTTCAACAAGACCCTGGCCTTAATAATTTTCGGAACAATTTTGTTTCCCTTCCACCTCGACACAATAGATCAAGCCGTCATGGACGCCTTCTTCGCCTGGGACGTAAACTCAAAGAGTCCCCTGTCTGCAATCCTTGCCGACACCTTGCTCTCGGTGGATTTCTGCCACCAGAAGCAAGGAAAAACACTTCACTGCTGCTCTTCATTACTGTTTGTGTGGAGCGTCACACACCTGTACGCCTCTAGTCACATGGGGATATTCCTCGATCCTTTAAGGAGCTTCTCCAAAATCCCTCTCCAATGACGCTTAACTTCAGAATGGAGGGACGAGTTGGAACGAAAGGACGCCAACAGTTTGTCCTGGGTCTGCCCTTGGTTCCGACCTGGCCCAATTCTCATCAGATGTGGAGACTACCCGAACGTACCCTTGATAGGACTCAGGGGTTACATAGCCTATTCACCTAGAGTAGCTATGAGACAGCTCATGAGGACTCAAACTACCATTTCTCGGGGGGAACTCGGAGGACTGTGTTTCTTCGGAGACCCATGCACAATCGCCAACTCACTAGCTGTGAGAAAAGCATGGGAGAAACCAGTCTACATGGGAGATAGAGAGCTAGGAAAAGCTTGGGTGACGGTCACCAGTAACTACGAGGTGTGGAGACAAAGAAGAGGGATGTCTCAACCATCCACCACACTCATTACAAGCGCCAATAGTGAAGAGCTGCAGACGCAAGTCAACGCCTTGACCCAGAGGATAGAAATCATGGGAGCCCAGATGAGGGCCCTTGAAGAAAGAGAGCAAGAATCTATCCTCACCATAGATGGTCTGCAAAGGCAGTGCAAGAAAAATGATCACGAAATAGAGCGCCTCAAGGATCAGTGTACTGACTCCAACGAGCAAGCTATCCGAGCATCCAAAACTGCCAGAACCAGCTCGGATAGCCAACTTCAAGAAATAACCGCCAAGTCGGCACACCTTGAGGCCGAATCAGCAAAACAGGCTCAGACGATCAAGGAATTGTCGCAAGAACTTACCAAGACTCGGTCAGAAATACGCCAAGAGCGAGAGGCCAACCGGAGACTCAACAGAAGTCTCACTGAGCTACGCTATAAGGAAAGAGATGGGCTAGCTCAGTATGGCCAAGTACTACAAGAGAAAGACCGAGCTCTCAAAAAACTCGATGAACTGCAAGCCTTGGTCGTCCATCAAGAGGCGAAGATCAAAGAGGCTCAAAAGTATAGTGAAGATATGAGCCAGGCGGTCCGAAAACAAAGCGAAACACTTACTCGTCATGTCCAGGAAGCCGAAAGAGAACTACAGAGAGATCAAGACCCGCCTGTAGGTTTCTTTAAGGTTTTCTGTTTTTGCCAAAAGTTTCTTCGTAGTATGGAATAGGGGAATGTACACCTTCTGTTGAATGAATGAAATCTTTTTTTCGACAACTGTCTACTTGCATGCATAAACATTCATTTGCATATTTAATTTCCCCTCCTTCATTCTTAATAAATAAAGATAATAAAAAGGAAGGATTAACTAACACGTCTTCCAAATCAGAAGAATGGAGAGAAGGCCACTCCTAATAAAGCTTTCCCCAACGGTCGACTCACCGCAAGAGGAAAATAAACCTCGACCGTTGGTCCTCAAGAATAAGGAAGGGGGGGCAAGGACTCCAATGCCACTATTTATGCCACGTCCTTTCTCCTACGAATCAAATAAAGTTGTACCGTGGAGATATAGGGAATCTTCACCAATAAAAGAAGAAATAACAAATATAGCCGGTATTGGGGGCATGACTAGAAGTGGAAGAGTCTACTCCCCCAAGGACTCACAAGAAGACGTCCCCAAAAATAAAGGAAAAAATAAAAAGACCGAAGAAGAAAAAGAAAATAAGGAATCCAAGGAGGAGACAGAGGAATTACTCCAGTTTATAAGGCAAAGCGAATATTCCATTATAGACCAGCTCAATCGCACACCTGCAAAGATAACGTTATTATCTTTAATATTGAGCTCGAAACTGCATAGAAACGCCCCACTGAAGGTCTTGAGCGAGGCGCATGTACCTCATACCATATCCCAAGAAAAGGTTGAGAGGATCGTCGGTCACATCACGACAAGCGATCACCTCACCTTCACAGAGGAAGAACTCCCCCTCGAGGGGTCAAACCATAACAAGCCCTTGCATATCTCAGTCAAGTGCAAGGAGTACCTCATCGCCAGAGTTCTTGTGGAAAACGGGTCCTCCCTGAACGTGATGCCCAAGTGCACACTAGACAAGATGACTATACAAGGAACTCGTCCGCGACCAAGCAGCACCATCATTCGAGCATTTGACGGATCTAAACGAGAAGTAGTGGGAGAAGTTAATTTACCAATCCAAGTTGGACCCACTATCTTCAACGTTGATTTCCATGTAATGGATATTACTCCAGCGTATAGCTGTCTCCTCGGCAGGCCTTGGATTCATGACGCAAAGGCAGTACCTTTAACGCTCCACCAGAAAGTCAAGTTCATAGTGGATGATAAATTGGTCACGATCCAAGCAGAAGACGATTTCCTGATCAGTGGACCGTCCACCCAGCCTTATGTGGACGCGACTGAAGAGACCCTTGAAACATCTTTTCAAGCGCTCGAAATTGCCAGCATAGAGCGACTTCCCAGAAACACAAAGGTAGCCCGCATGATGTTGAAACACGGTTACCATCCTGGCCAAGGACTGGAGGCAGATTCCCAAGGCATAAGGGAACCCCCAGAATTCCAAGACAATCCTTTCAAGCAAGGCCTAGGATACGACCCTACTAAGGGTCGGGCGAAAAGAAGAAAAGGGAAGTCTCCCCTCCGCACACTCAAACAAATTTTTCGAAGTGGAGGGGTGGAAGCGTCAAGAGCTACCCTAGTCATTAGGAGAACTTTTTCTTCATTTAAGGGATGTAAACCCCATGATTGTTAGAGATTATCCCCCGGGGCTAGCCCGACCCCCGGGCATTTTAGGGCACATATTCCCTTATTAATTAATAAAGAATGATTCTTACAATCTGCTTCTCTTCTTTCTATTCTGACTAGACCACATAAATAACCCTGTTTGAGTAAACAAAAAAGAAGAAGAATAAAAAGCGCATCCAAATAATCAACATTTACCGTTGCTATTGCCGTCAAGCTAGTTAGAAGCACATGAAAATAAGACTTTACCTCACCCAAAAGAAAGTCACGCTTCGTCAATATTGTGAACAAAAATAAATACACAAAAAAAAAGAAAAGCCCATAAAAGCCAAAAGGCCAAAAAGAAAGAGGGAAAATTACCCGGTAGGAAACCCACAAAGGGGGCTACGCAAAAGATAGGGTCGACCCGGTAGGATACCCGAACAACAATAAAGGGTAGCCTAGGCAAAAGTTAGGGTTACAAAATAAGGTCCGCTAGGATTCTCCAAAAATTACAAAAAGAAGGAACCTAGACAAAAGATAGGGCCAAAACACAGTATCCTAGTTCGAAAACCCAAAGGGTGATCTAGGGAAATCAGCTAGCCATTAAAAAGCAATGGAATAAAACCAAAAGGCGCAAATAAAAAAAGAAAGGAAATTGTTTGCTTAGACAAAAGCTTAAACACCTAAGCCTAACCTTAGCCAACCATTCTTACAAAACCTTTTTCTAAATAAAAATTAACCCTCTAAAACACAAGCCATTGAATGTGCCTCTTTATTTCTTTTCTCTTGACCCTCATGACAATATTCTAATAATTAATTTGGGAATATGGAGGCGTATAGTCAACAAGAGGATTGAAATCCCTAAAGTGAAGAAAAAAGGGCACTACATGATGAAGAGTGCTCTACAAAAAAAAAAAGAAGAAAAGAGGAAAAACAAAATGACACTTCGGTCACAAGAAGTCCGACATGGTACAGCAAGTACGAAAGCACAGATTAGAGGGCACTCGGCACTACAAGACACGTCGGTTAAATCCTTCTGAAAATTTAATCAAAGTAGGAATTATAGGACATCAAACATGAAAACATTGCATGCATAAAATGTTTTTGAACCAGGTCCTATTTCCTTTCTCTCAAAGAAAAAAAAACCCTGAAATTCGAGACCGCCGTCTAGAATTTCTAGACCGCTGTCTCGGCCCCCTTGTGTTAGAATCGCGCAGCGGAATGTTCGCGTGGTCGGACAAAAACCAAGAGGGGGGGTGAATTGGTTTCTTAATAAAAATTAGGTTTTCAAAATTTTCCCCAAATTTTACCGATTAAAAACTGCGTAAATGTAAATAGAGAAGAGTAGAGAAGATTACACAGTAGGTTTATACTGGTTCGGATCAAAAGACCCTACGTCCAGTTGCTAATCACTCAAAAGAGGATTAACGTTGTCACTAAGAACAAATTGTTACAAACAGATTACAAATGAACAGATAAAGATCAGAAAACACCTCTCTTGAAATCCACAAGAGATGAAGAATAGCTTTCCCTAGAGACGGCACAACACACAATCCACTAAGAACTCCACTTAGTGATTCTTATCGCTTCTAGCCTCACACCAGGTTCCAAAAGCCCCCTTTCCTTGCAACAAACAGTTCTCTGGCACTCACAACACTTAACTTTTGTATGGAAAGAGTTGTTCTTCTTTTTCTGAGTGCCAAAGCAGAGTTTAAGTAGGGAAATTAGGGTTTAGGAATTGGGGATTTCGAAACTAGGGTTCTTGGTAATTGGGTTTTCGAAAATAGGGTTAATTTGAAATTTAAAATGAAAAACAGATCGAAATAATCGATTATTTGGAGTGATAATCGATTAAAACAGAGCCAAATACGTCGAACCCAAACCTCTTCGGAATAATCGATTATTTGGTGAAATAATCGATTATCCGTACTGAACGATACAAAACAATCGATTATTTTGTCGTTTTAATCGATTAAAACAGTGAGTTTGTATAGAAAGTGTTTTCTCATCTGTTTTAATCGATTATTTACCTATATAATCGATTAAAGCCGAGCCTAAATGATAAATTTGAGCTTTTTGAAGCTTCTAAGTTACGGACTATGTACCGACTATCTTAGACTCTAAAAATACAGACTCAATCTTAAATAAAACAGAGTTATTACAATACAATTATCACCAATCTTCAATCTTCAATATTCTAAGTCTTTAGTTCTTGGATCATCATCAAAATCCATTCTTCATATTCATCAAGTGCAACATCAAGTCCTTGAATTGTCAACAATCTCCCCTTTTTGATGATGATCAAAATTTTCTTTTAAAGCCCTTTGTAATAACCTTGTTTTATCTGTCATACTAACAAACACATTAAACATACTAGATAAAATTTAAAATTGAATCATAGGCTTTAAATTTTTCTCCCCTATTTTGATTATAATCAAAAAGAACTCTGCAACATCAATCATAAGAGCTCCCCCTCAAAATATGCATAAGTTAGAGAAAGCTCCCCCTCAATCATAGCATGAAAGAAACATCAAATTTTATTTCACAATCATTCAACCATTACAACATCAAGACAATAACAAAAGAAAATACATTGATTCTCTCTATATCGGACAGTTTTAATCGATTATTTATAGCAAATAATCGATTGTCAGAGGCATTTAATCGATTATATCACGAAATAATCGATTATTCCAGAGGAGAATACCCTGTTTTGGACGTTTTGAGAAAAAATAATCGATTATTACTTCCAGTAATCGATTATTCCAGAGGCTATATCAAGTTTTTAAGGTTTTTACACATTATAACCTATGAATATCCTACAACACGAATTTTAACATAACAATCATCCAAAAACAGTCAAATTAAGCAGAATTTAAGCTATTTCTAATATCCCTAAGTCTCTTCTAAGATCATAGAATCTATCCTTTGGTAGAGGCTTAGTAAATATATCTGCTAATTGACGTTTAGTGTCTACATACTCTATCTTACAGTTTCCTTTGCTGATATTATCTCTTAAAAAGTGATGTCTAATCTCAATATGTTTAGTCCTAGAGTGCATTACTGGATTCTTAGTTAGATTGATTGCACTCGTATTATCACACATTAAGGGTATGTCATTTAAATATATACTATAGTCCTCTAACTGTTGTTTCATCCACAGAATTTGAGCACAACAACTACCTGCTGCAATATATTCAGCTTCAGTGGTAGATAAAGCTACACATGCTTGTTTCTTAGAATGCCATGAAATTAAGGATGAACCTAACAAATGACATGTCCCACTAGTGCTTTTCCTATCAATTTTACATCCACCATAATCAGCATCAGAATATCCTAATAAACTAATACAAGCATCAGACGGATACCACAAGCCAAACCCAGTAGTTCCTTTTAAGTATTTTAAAATATGTTTTACTGCAATTAGGTGAGATTCTTTAGGACAAGCCTGAAATCTAGCACACACACAGACAGAATGCATAATATCAGGTCTCCTAGCAGTTAAGTATAATAGTGATCCTATCATACCTCTATACATAGTTTGATTAACTTCCCAACCTGATTCATCCTTGTCTAGATAGCATGAAGTTCCCATGGGTGTGTTAGCTTCCTTTGAGGTGTTCATACCAAACTTTTTGAGAATCTCCTTGCAGTATTTAGTTTGAGAGATGAAAGTGCCATCTTTAAGTTGCTTGATTTGAAGTCCAAGGAAGAATGTTAATTCTCCCATCATAGACATTTCAAACTCTCCCTGCATAATCTTAGCAAATTCTACACACAAAGAATTATCAGTTGATCCAAAAATAATATCATCAACATATACCTGGACCAATAAGATATGTTCTTTAACTTTCTTAATAAATAGTGTAGAATCAATTTTTCCTCTTGAAAAATCATTTGCGAGTTAGGAAACTACTTAATCTTTCATACCAAGATCTAGGAGCTTGTTTCAACCCATATAATGCTTTCTTCAATTTGAAAATATGATTAGGATTATTAAAATCTTCAAAACCAGGGGTTGCTCTACATACACTTCTTCTTTAATAAAACCATTTAAAAATGCACTCTTAACATCCATTTGATATAATTTAAATTTCATCATAGATGCATAAGCAAGAAGTAGGCGTATAGCCTCTAACCCGGCCACAGGAGCATAAGTTTCATCATAATCTATACCTTCCTCCTGACAATAGCCTTTTGCAACAAGTCTGACTTTATTCTTTGTTATATTACCATCTTCATCAAGCTTATTTCTGAATACCCATTTAGTTCCAATAACTTGATGTGACTCTTCTCTTGGGATTAGTTCCGAGACTTGATTCCTTTCAAATTGGTTAAGTTCTTCTTGCATGGCTATGCACCATTGATCATCTTTAAGTGCTTCCTCAATGTTTTTAGGTTCAATCTGTGACACAAAAGCAACAGACATACAGAAATTATTCATATTTCTAGTTCTTACCCCTTTTGAGATGTCCCCTATAATGTTGTCCATTGAGAGTCCTCTAGGTGATTGTCATTCTTTTGCTAATTGAGGAGTTTGAGAAGGCACATTATCTTCCAAGTATAATTCATCAAGGGCCTCTCTTATATATTCATCATCACCTGCAAGTCTTTTATTTGACTCAAGAGGATTTCCCCCAAGGTCTACAATCTCATCAAAGGTAACATGTATAGATTCTTCTATATTCAAAGTTCTCCTATTAAATACTCTATACGCCTTGCTAGTTGAAGAATAACCTAGAAAAATGCCCTCATCGGCTTTTGAATCAAATTTTCCTTTCCATTATTTAGTACAAAACATTTACAACCAAAAATTTTCAAATGTGCAACATTAGGTTTTCTACCATTAAACAATTCATATGGAGTAGATTTTATAATTGACCTAATGAGCATTCTATTTAAAACATAACATGCAGTGCTAACCGCATCAGCCCAAAAATATTTAGGAACATTAGATTCATTTAACATAGTTCTTGCAAGTTCCTCTAATGACCTATTTTTCCTCTCAACTACACCATTTTGTTGGGGAGTCCTAGGAGCAGAAAAGTTATGTAATATACCATTTTCCTCACAATAATTCTCAAACTTTTCATTTTGAAACTCACCACCATGGTCACTTCTTAAAACTTTAATTCTTAGGTCTTTCTCATTTTGTATTTGTTTAGCAAACTTTCTAAAGACCTTAAAAGCTTCACTTTTCATAGTTAGGAAAAATGTCCAAGTGTACCTAGAGTAATCATCAACAATTACAAGTCCATAATAATTTCCACCAAAGCTTTTTATCCTAGAAGGTCCAAATAAATCTAAATGTAATAATTCTAGGGGTTTTGAAGTGGAAATCACATTCTTTGATTTAAATGATGATTTAACTTGTTTACCTTTTTGGCATGCATCACACAATCTATCTTTTTCAAATTTCAATTTAGGCAATCCAATAACTAAGTCTTTTGATATCAATTTATTCAAATGATGCATGTTTATATGAGCCGCTCTTTTATGCCATAACCAAGGGTTTTCTTCCTTAGCAACTAAACATGTTATACTAGACTCATGTAAACAATCCAAATCAATCAAATATATATTGTTATGCCTAATGCCTTTTAATTCTACTTTTTCGGAATCTATTAAATGTATGGTGCAAAATTGGCTTTCAAAAGTTACCTTGAATCCTTTGTCACACAATTGGCTTATGCTAAGAAGGTTATGCTTTAGCCCATCAACAAGAAGCACATCCTTAATCTCCAATGTGTTTGCACCACCTATGTTTCCAATTCCGAGAATCTTCCCTTTGTTGTTATCCCCATAAGTCACATATCCTTGTTCTTTGGCTTTGAAACTTACAAATTTCGTTTTATCTCCAGTCATATGTTTTGAGCATCCACTATCAAGATACCACATAGACTTCTTTGATTTGGAAGTTTCCTACAAAACAAGAACATAGTAAACTTAGGTCCCCACAACTTTTGGGTCCTTGAGGTTAGAGACATAACAATCTATTTAAAATACTGCAAAACAATCTATTCTTTGTGTGTTTAAAAAGTTTAAGCAAAACTGTTTTTATAGAGGATTTTCAAAACTGCTGGTTTAATTAATCTGTTAAAAGATCCTTTTAATCTGTTAAAAGTGCAGTTTTAATCTGTTAAAACATCTTTTAATCGATTAAAACGCAGTGTAGAAAATTTTTTTAAGTTGTTTTAATCGATTAAAACGAGTTTTTAATCGATTAAAAGAGTTCTGATCGGTCATAACTAAAATCTGATCGATCATAACTGATTTTAACTGGTCATAATAAAAATCTGATCGATCATCCTGACCCTTTAAGTGATTTTAATCGATTGAAACGTGTTTTAATCGATTGAAAAATTTCTGACCGCTCATAATTAAAATCTGATCGATCACATTTGCTTCTGATCGGTCATAATTTGATTCTGATCGATCATCCTGACCCTTTAAGTAATTTTAATCGATTGAAAAGTGTTTTTAATCGATTTAAAAGATTCTGACCGCTCATAATAAAAATCTGATCGATCATAATGAGTTCTAAATGGTTTTAATCGATTAAAAACAAGTTGTATCGATTAAAATGCTGTAAAAACACTTCTTTGAACATTCTAAGTGATTTTATTTGATTCTTTCAAAACTGCATCAGTTAAAAACATGTTTTAAGAAAGCTTTTGTAAAGATACTTTGTTTTTGGTTGTCTAAAACAATTTTAGAGGCATTTCGCAAGAATCTTTAAGTGAAGAACCTTCATGCAATAGAAAAGATAAAATGATTTTACCTAAGCATTCTGTTTAAAACATACTAAATGATCCATTTTCTTTGAATAAATAAAAGAGACAAACAATTCATTTAACTATAGGAACCCAAACATATTTTCCTTTAGGAACTCCAAAATGCTTAATTTTACATCTATTTGAAGTGTGACCTTGTTTCATACAATAGAAGCATGCATTTGAAGTAGTTTTAGAACAAGATACATTATTAACATGACATGCTCTAGTTCCTTTTTCTACCCATATTCTTTTCCTTTTAGATTTACTCTTTTTCAAAGGAACTCTTTGATTTACATTATTTTGAGCAATTACCATTTCATGCTTCTTAAGATCATCAATTTCTTTTTCCGCTTTGTCTAGCAAATGGTTAAGAATATCTATGTCATATTCATGCTCTTTACAATTTGCACAAGCTAAGTCCTTATTCTCATCTAAGCATACAATTTTCGTATTAGCTACCTCCTTTTCTTCTAAACATGCAATTTTCAATTTTAAGGACTCATTTTCCTTTTCGGATCTTCTTAGATTTTTCTTTACAACTTTATATTCTTTTTTCATATCCATAAATGCAGTAAATAACTCATTATAAGCATTTTGCAATTCATCATGGTCATTTTCTTCACTAGAGGATGAATCGGAATCACTAACCTCAAAATCCGAAGAAATGTTGTTATTTGCCATCAAGCAAATGTTTGCTTCAATTTCTGAGTCGCTTGATTCTGAATTTGAATCACTGTCATTCCAAGTAATATATGCTTTCTTCTTGAATTGCTTTTTGCCCTTGTGTTCATCATTTTTCTTGTTTGGGCATTCGGTCTTTATATGCCCTGCTTCACCACAACCAAAACATTTTATATTAACGGAAGAATTTTCTTTTACCTTTCCCTTACCTTTGAAAGGATGTCTTCCTTTTGCTTTCATCATCTTGGTGAACTTCTTTATAAAAAGACTCATCTCTTCTTCATCAATTTCGGAGTCTTCTTCTTCTTCTTTCTTATTTTTGCTTTTTGAAATCTCGGTCTTGAAAGATAGGTTCTTCTTTTGATATTGACCCTCTTCCTCATTTAGTCTTCCAAGGTCAAGTTCATGCTCCCTAAGCTTTCCAAATAATGCCGCCATAGACATAGTGGCAAGATTTTGTGACTCCGAGATGACCGTCACCTTTGGTTGCCATTTCCTATCCAAAGATTTCAAAATTTTAACATTTAATTCATCAATGTCAAAAATTTTACCTAGTCCGGTGAGATGGTTCACGATATGAGTGAAACGTTTCTGTACGTCAAATATCGTTTCGCCTGGTTGCATTCGGAACATCTCGTATTCTTGGATTAAAGAATTTTTACGTGCTCTTTTGACGTCGTCAGTTCCTTCGTGGGTCACCCTTAGCATTTCCCACATTTCCTGTGCACTTTTACAAACCGAAATTCTATAAAACTCATCAAGGGTTAGAGCAGATGAAATAATGTTTCTAGCCCTAACATCAAATTGTGCTTTTCGACTTTCTTCTGCAGTCCATCTAGAAATAGGTTTAAGAACGTCAACACCGTTCTCTGTAATTTTAGGAATAAATGGACCGTTTAAAATTGCGTCCCAAACGCCTCTATCAACGAGACTCTAAAAATATTTGCATACGTACCTTCCAAAAAGGATAATTTTGACCCGCAAAAGTGGGGGTCTGTTGATAGACGCACCTTCGGCAAAAGTTTGATTTTGTCCGGCCATTTTCGAAAAGTTTGAATCACTATCAAAGCAAGCTCGATACCACTTGTTAGAATCGCGCAGCGAATGTTCGCGTGGTCGGACAAAAACCAAGAGGGGGGTGAATTGGTTTCTTAATAAAAATTAGGTTTTCAAAATTTTCCCCAAATTTTACCGATTAAAAGCTGCGTAAATGTAAATAGAGAAGAGTAGAGAAGATTACACAGTGAGGTTTATACTGGTTCGGATCAAAAGACCCTACGTCCAGGTTGCTAATCACTCAAAAGAGGATTAACGCCGTCACTAAGAACAAATTGTTACAAACAGATTACAAATGAACGAGATAAAGATCGAGAAAACACCTCTCTTAAAATCCACAAGAGATGAAGAACGACTTTCCCTAGAGACGGCACAGACACACAATCCACTAAGAACTCCACTCGAGTGATTCTTATCGCTTCTAGCCTCACACCAGGTTCCAAAAGCCCCTTTCCTTGCAACAAACAGTTCTCTGGCACTCACAGACACTTAACTTTTGTATGGAAAGAGTTGTTCTTCTTTTTCGAGTGCCAAAGCAGAGTTTAAGTAGGGAAATTAGGGTTTAGGAATTGGGGATTTCGAAACTAGGGTTCTTGGTAATTGGGTTTTCGAAAATAGGGTTAATTTGAAATTTAAAATGAAAAACAGATCGAAATAATCGATTATTTGGAGTGATAATCGATTAAAACAGAAGCCAAATACGTCGGAACCCAAACCTCTCGGAATAATCGATTATTTGGTGAAATAATCGATTATCCGTACGGAACAAGTACAAAACAATCGATTATTTTGCTTGTTTTAATCGATTAAAACAGTGAGTTTGTATAGAAAGTGTTTTCTCATCTGTTTTAATCGATTATTTACCTATATAATCGATTAAAGCCGAGCCTAAATGATAAATTTGAGCTTTTTGAAGCTTCTAAGTTACGAGACTATGTACCGGCTATCTTAGACTCTAAAAATACAGACTCAATCTTAAATAAAACAAAGTTATTACAATACAATTATCACCAATCTTCAATCTTCAATATTCTAAGTCTTTAGTTCTTGGATCATCATCAAAATCCATTCTTCATATTCATCAAGTGCAACATCAAGTCCTTGAATTGTCAACACCTTGCAAGTCGAGAACGCCGTCTCGATCAATGAGATCGCCGTCTCGACTTAGGCGAAAACGAGACCACCGTCTCACTTGACGAGACCGCCGTCTCGTGGACCCAGACCGCCGTCTCGACCTGTAGCAGACTCGAGACCACTGTCTCGCCTTCCCAGACGGCGGTCTCGAACTGGAAAATTTTCCAATAAATAGAGGGCGCGCTTGGGGGGGTTCCTCACAACTCTCCTTGCCTCCAGAACCTCCATTTCTTAGATCTTACACTCCCCAAGCACTTCCTGGCCAACATGTTCAGTAGAAGCGCCTCAAGAAAGAGAAGGGGCACTGCCGGTGCCAGCAGTTCTTCGGCGCCACCACCCCAAGATCCCTCTCAGCTGTCACCACAACATCAAGCCCGCCTCGAGAACATCCGGACTTATCCGTGGCACCCGATGCTCAGGCTCGACTTCAGCATCTTGGCTGAATTTGGGTGGGAGGACGATGTCCGAGCCCACATAGACAGCATCGGGTGGGGCTTTCTGCTACAACCTCCACCCACACATGTGTACCCACAGGCGGTACTGGAATTCCTGGCCTCCGTCTCCTACGCCGAGGTCCCCTCCATGGTCCCGGGCCTGCAGCCCACTAAGATGGTAAACTATTTTATGGGTGGGGAATACCAGACTACCACCCTCGACAAATTCAATGTGGGCATTGGATTCATCCGACCCGAGGACGTACTGACTCGGGGATACCGCGAGGCCATCTGCTCTTGGCCCGCCAACCTCACCGCCTCCGAAATGTGGCAGGAGCTCACCCAGGCGCCCACACTGCCTACACTGATGAGGGGCTCCGCGCTTCCCCCAGTATTCCGCATCTGCCACAAGCTGCTAGTAGGGACCATCCACGGGAGGAAGGAGAGTCAGGGTAAGATAACCCTCCCTGACCTCTTTATACTTTACTGCATGAGCCAGAGGCGGCGCTGCAACCCTGACTACTTCTTCCTGAGGGCCCTTAAGGACTTCGGGAACAGATCAACGAGGGCCGTCCTCATGGCTCCTCTTATCACTCCCCTGGCAGAAAGATGGGGGTGCCCCGGCCGGGAAGAGCTGGCCTCCAACTTACGACCCGAATCCATCAACGGGTCAGTCCTGGTCAGCATGGGGATGCTGATGCACCGTGGGACCCAGTTGGTCCTTCATCCCTCGCTGGATTTCGCGCTAGACCTCCAAGGGCTCGTGGCGATGCAAGATATCCCCACACCTCCCGAATTCCAATAGGCTCCACAACAACCACCACCGTACACAGACGATTTCACTGGCCTAAACCGGAACATGAATGATCTGCGCCGGCAGTTCAACCAGATAACGGTGCAGTAAGAACAACAGGCCCAAAGGCAAGAAGCCTATAACGCTCGGCAGGAGGAGATGTATCAGCACCAGCAGGTGATGCGGCAGGAATGGACAACATTCCAACAGGAATACCGCGACGAAGTCCGGGAGCAAGCGGACTTCCGATATCACCTCTACCAGCAATTCCCCCACAGTGGATCGTCTCCAGAGGATAGCCCTTAGGGATTGCACTTGCCAAAATAAAATGTGGTTGTAATAAAATTTCCTCATAAATAAAATTTTATTTCATGCATCTCTTTGCCACCTTTTGCAAAAGCCAGCGTAACAAAAAAGCTTAAAAAAAGGGGAAAAGGCATACGCTCAATAAAAAAGCCAAAATCTGAAATCGCGAGAAAAAAAAAAGATAAAACCGCGAGAAAAAAGGCTGGATTAAGACAAGCCACTCACCTTGATCAGCAAAACTTTGACTACCAAGTAAAAGTCGAACAACAAACAGGACTCATCCGACCAGCCAGCAAGAGTCGGATGATCACCACAAAAGATCAAAAACAAAGAATCCCCAGCAACCAACAAAGCTGGATGAAACACCGACAAAATCCCCGGCACGATCTGGATGACCACTCAGGTCCAAGCACATTCACCAACACAGAAATCACTCCCCAAGGAGCCGGTGCATGGGCCACCTGAACAGTAAGCCGCCACTACCACCAGTCCTACGCAGTGGACTATACCAGCCAGATAGGGGGTTCATACCTATCAACCTGCGCACGCGGTGCGCCTGATTTGCGCTCGAGCCGGATCAGTAAGTCGTAACTACCAGCCTGATGGGGGGTTCATACCCATCCAGTCCCGCACAACGGACTGCAACTACCAGCCTGATGGGGGGTTCATACCCATCCAGTCCCACACAACGGACTACAATTACCAGCCCGATGGGGGGTTTATACCCATCAACCGAAGGATCGGCTACCGTTAAAAGGAGTATCCTGAGGTTTTACCACATGTCCACCGAAGGGATCGACTACCGTCAGAAGGAGTATCCCGGAAGTGCACGAACACCAAGTTTTTCCCAGAAGATCAACCGCCGCAAGATGGAACATCTGAAGGGTAACAGGGTAAGAGGGTCAACTCCTTTACCTTCCTGTCAATCTGTTTGGCACAACAGGCCAACAACCGACTAGTCAGGTAAAGGGGGGGCAGCTGTAGACCCCAAATCTTGCCTGACCTCCGAATAAAGAGTAGAAGACCTCCTATTCGAAGATGGACGAAGCCTAACAAGCCACTAGGAGAGACTATTAGGCCCCATACTAGGATAGGAGGGATTTTCGGCACAAAAATAAGGTTTCTCGCCTTTTTGGGGACGATACCACCGTCTCGAAATCAAGACCGCCGTCTCACCTCATGCAAGTGGCGAGACCGCCGTCTCGCCTCATGCAAGTGGCGAGACGGCGGTCTCGCCACTTGCGAATGGCAAGACGGCGGTCTCGCCTCCTGCGAAGGGCGAGACGGCGGTCTCGCCACCTTGGCAAGACGAGACGGCGGTCCCAATTGTCGAGACGGCGGTCTCGACCCTGTCAGACGAGACGACGGTCTCGACCTGTCAGGCGCGAAAAACTATAAATAGGGGGGCTCCATTTTCTCATTTCCACACACACACAGAGTTTCTCCTCCTTCTCTCTAGAAATCACCTAAGTTTCTCTCTCTAGAATCCCTCCGACGCATTTCCGGAGCTTCTGAGTGTTTCTGTGAGTGTTTTTCGGCGTTTCGAGAAGTTTCCGATGCTGTGTAGAGTGAAGGGCTACCACAAAGCACCCTAAATTTTAAGGAATTAATAGAAAAGCGTGCTTCGGAGGTTTACATTTTCCCTCTCTACTCTTACCGCTTTAATTTTAAATTATGCAATAGATACTAGGGCCATGTAGTCGTAATTTTAAATTCCGCAGAATAAAAGGGAATAAGCGTAATTTTCACCGGTTTAAATATTTTTAAATAGCTGGCTTGTCATAGGGAACCCGAAAGGGGCGTCGTAAAGGAACTAACACTTCCTTTACACGTAACTAACTCCCTTACCCAACTCTGGTTCTAACGACCAAAGTTGGTTTTTCGAAAACCAACGCCTTTTTACTCCTTTTCCGATGTTTCCGGTAAAAACATCGGTGGCGACTCCACAGAACCCTTCAAAACTAGTTCTTGGGTTATCCCGGTTATCGGACAACCCAAGAACGCCCTTTCGAAAACCTCGCCCCTAGGTTCAGCCCGGTTATCGGACAACCTAAAGGCGTTGTAGCCACCAATAAAAAACGCGAAAATCAAGAGGGTCGAAACCATCACGTCGCTTCGACCACCTCTTTTTGATGGCGGCGACAACTGTTAACAAAAATCGCTTTTAAAAATACATATTAGATAGCGGTTAGGAGTAAAATGCTCTCTAAAGTATGTTTTAATAGCAATTCAGAAAAATTTGCTTTCTAAAATAATTTATAATAGCGGTTGTGTGATAACCGCTATCTAATGTTATACCTTTAAAGAGCGATTGACATGTGGAACCACTATCATAACTTTAGATAGCGGTTACTTCGTGGAACTGTTATAATAAGTGTAGTTTAGATAGTGGTTATTTGGTAAACTGCTATCTAAAGTTATATTTTTAAAAACCCTAAACCCCCTTTCTTCAACCTCGCACTCTCTATTTCTGTGTTTTTATGCCGCTCTCTTCTCGCTCTCTGCGTCTTCCATTAAACTAAAGGTACGTTCTCTCCTTCTCGCTCACTTTGTAACATCCTAATTCTCAGTACCTCTGATTTGTTAAATTTTGACAAAATCTTTGTCAAAATTTTAATAATTAAATTATTAGGAATCGGGTAAAGTAATTGTAGTGTTTTATGTTTGTTATATTATTTGTGATTTTCTAGAATTTTTCTGGAATTTTTAGAAAATACTTAAAATTGACCCGTTTTGCGGGCATCTAGGTGCTATATAGTAATTATATGATCTAAGGTAGAAATTGAAACTGGGAGAAGTAATTAAATTAAATTAAGAATTTAATAATATTGTAGAGATGATGAGTGTATCATTTGGTTAGACCCTTGTTATAAGATTAGACGGCCATGAGTTCAATTCTTGTATGTGCATTAGAATAATTATAATTTTTCTATTATTTTATAATTGTTAGAAAATACTCATGTGTGTACTTGAACGTTGAGTATAGAATTAACAATTTTAATTGTAATATTTAGAAAATATTTTTTTCTTGTATGTATTGAGTGTGGGTACATTAAAACTTTACTATGTGTGTGAGTTGACAAGAAATATATGATTGTTGATATGGTTTGGAGTAGTGTTTGGGTCTTAGGGGTTGTGGGTTCAAATCTTGACTAGAGTAAAAATGAGAAAATAATGGATAAATTTTTGGTAATATAATCCGCTGGGTGCATCAAAAATCGCTGAGCGGATTGTGGTTTGAAATTTCTCTACTCCTTACGGTTAGGCATGGCGGCGGGTCGGGTTTTGCCTCCCCGCCTCGACTTTTTAACCATCCCCATCCCCGTTGGGTTTCGGGTTCCCGCCCGATCCCCGATTTATATTATTTTTAAAAAGATAATTATATTTATAATAAATTAATTTTACTATCTATTTTTTATATATAAATAAATATTTATAATTTATAATTATTATTAATTAAATATATGCTTTAATTTATTATATTTATATTAAAATATGTATGTAAAAGAAATTTTTAATCATTTTTTATTTATAATATTATTATTATTATAACACTATATTCAAATATTTGAATATTTATAACACTATTATTATAATACTGTATTCAAACATTTGATTATATATATAAGTTAATTCATTTCTAAGTTGTCATTTAAAGATATGAAATATATAGTTTATAAGGAAATATTTAATAAGTTAATTCTTATTCAATTAGTTCAAAGTAATATATGATAAATAATAATAATAAGATAAAAAAATATGACATAATAAAACCTAATAAATATAAATTATAAATAAAGTAATATTAGTTACTACTAAGATTTATGTAAAATATTTAGAAAAAGATAAAGAATAAAAAAAAATTGACTATGTGTTCATCAAATTGGTTAAAGAGATTGAAAAAAAAATTTGATGGGAGAGATTATGAAAATGTGAAAAACTGAAAGGTAAGAGAAAAATAATGTAATAAATTAATTGATATAAAAGATTAAAAAAGACAAAAAAATTAAAAAGTGGGTAGAAGAAAAAAAATTTGGTGAAATATAAAAAATGACCTTATATGTAATAAAAAAAGAAAAGAAAATATTTTTTAAATATTAATATTTTAAAATTTAAATTTAAATATAAAGTCGGGCGGGGACGGGGACGGGGTCGGAGTGGGGATTGCATTACCCATCCCCGCCCCCGCCCCCGACTTTTTAAAGGGGGGAAAACCCGAACCCGCCCCCGTCCCCGGTCAACTCGGGTTTTCCTCGTCAAACTCGGGGCGGGGACGGGTTTAATTGTCATCCCTACTTGCGGTCTCTAATCCGCTGGGCGCATAAAAAATCCGCTGAGCAGATTGTGGTATGAAATTTCTCTACTCCTTGCGGCCTCTAATCCGCTGGGCGCATAAAAAATCCGCTGAGCGGAAGTTTAGGTGAATTAGAAAATTTGACTTTTAAAAAGGAGTGTTCATTAGAAAATTTGACTTTTAAAAAGGAGTGTTTTTCTCTCTGCAACCGTAGTTTCTTCATTTCTCTCTTTCTCTCGAAACTTTTCTTATCTTTAAGCTTGATTTTGACCGGAAAATCTTGATTTTCTTGAGAAGCTCCAAGAGGTAAGTTGGTTTATCTCAATCTCCTCTACATTTCTACCATTTTATTTTTCAAAACGGTGCATTATCTATTTTTTTTCCTCACTTGACTGAGCTTGAATGAGAGTAGGAAGAGTGTTATTGTAGGTTTAACACCTAGGATACTAGAATAATGTTTAAAATTGAGGATTAGAAGTGGTTAAGATAAAAACTTTAAGAGCCCTAATTCGTAGTTATTATTCATTGAATTTTTGGGACTTGTGTGAACAGAATTAGGAATCGGTATCTTCATAAAAGTTGTAGGAAATTATATTCCCAAAATTTAGAAATTGGTTGCATGTCAATAGCTTATGTGTAGCATGAGTTATAGTCAAATTACCAAGGCATGTTCATAGTGTTATTGTAATTGAGCCCAGTTGGAAAGAACCACTGAAAACTGCACCTATTCTATAGGGTATTTGAATTTATTTCCTTCATCAATATTGTAGGTAATTAAGTTATTGAAATTTTGACTCAGACCTCATGCCAAAATAGCTTATATAACTCTAGAAAATTCCAAAATACTGAACCTTGTCCATGTTTGCTATTAGGATTTTTCCTACTCTAAGTGCATACAAAATAGGATAATCTTCTAAGTTAATTGTAAGTTGTGAGCTTAAAATATTATTAGAAATAGATTAGCAACACAACGTGAATTTAAATTCTCATGAGATAGAACCATAGAAATATAAGATTCTAACTAGTATTTTATTACGTATATAGATTTTGCTGAAACATAACATCAAGCTTTGAAAGGAATAAGTGTGGACGTATCAGGTAAGGGGTGGGCTATATAATAAGGATTACATCATAAACTTGTTTGACCTTATTTGTTGAAGTTGTCTAAATTTGTTATGATTGATAATTTTGATTTCATTATATGCTTGGTTGTGAAAGTGATAATGAATTGTTTACGTGTATGATGGTGTAAAATACATGTTTGATACTCTATTATGATATGTATTGTCTTTGAGTGAGCATTTATATGCATGGTGGTTTTTCATGAGAAAGTTCATTGAAAATTAAATTGAAAGAATTGGATGATGGGTTGTGAACCCTTTTTGAACTGTATTGGAAGTTTTCTGCTTGTAACAGGTGATTCGAAATTTTTGGGAAGTCTGTATTACAGGGGAAACTCTGTCAAAATTTTTGGAAAAATGTGAATTTCTAAGAAAAACCACTTAGGGACTCATACACTACTCATTTGAAAATGGTGATTTGTGAAATTTGGGGAATCAAAGATTATGGACTCTAAGAATACGATAGGGAGGCCCTGAGGGAGGACTTGAGGATAGGAAGGGTAGTGGTTGGAGGCCCCAAAAGACCTAGGCTCGCTACCTGTTGTCGGGGATCCCACTGTACAAACTCTCTTGTACCTGACTGTGCTCTTATCATATATCAATGGTCAGTGAGCTACTGGGTTTATATTTGAGCATGAGTCTGAACAATCCCGTGGGTGGATTTTTCATGCCTAGTAGTGTCAACTCCTGGCTACCCCAGTACTGATTTGATAAATGATTCGGGTCCGCATGCATAAACATTTTAGAAAACATATTAGGATCATGCATCATTAACATCAATCATTTGGAATTTGATTGACTTGTGAATGTTTATGATGTTTAATTTTAAGATGATGTATGAACTGTTTGCTCACCCTCTTGTTTTTTTCTATTTTCTTTATTTCCTCTATACTTGCGGTACTCGTTGGACCTGATCGGTCATTGTTTGAAGAGAGGGGAGATGACACAAATTCCATACCCGATGAACATGTTACTCATACTCATTAGCTGAGAGTCACAATGATGGCAATATGTATTGGGATAAACATATTCAATCTTTTATAAGCAATCCTTTATGGTACATAGACCTATACGGTATTGGGTAGTAGCCACTCTTATGTATAGTTTTCTGCTCTGTAGGAAGTTATCTCAATGTTACCCCTAATATTTTGAATGACTGTACTAGTATTTTATCTATATGTAATTATGAATGTTTACTTTTAGTACTTTCTAAAATGATGAAATGCAGGAATGAGTTATTGAAAATTTACATGTTAAAGTTTATTTTTACGATTAATGCATTTGTTTAATATATTAATATTATGTATGAGGGAAATATTATTATTGGTTTTATAAAAAAAAATATTCCGCTAAAAATTATTTTTACACACTTTGTGCTCTCCCACTTGCTCTGGATTCTCTCCATTTCCCTCTGTGTCTTCAGTCTCTCTCATTCTCTTGCTCTCACTACTCAGTTGGGTATTACAACTCCATTGAAGCATATTTGTGTGTCGTCAAGTTCGCGTTTCAGTCTCTATTCGCCATTGTTGTTGTAGGACGTGCTTATTGAGAGGTCTACAATAGGTTAGTGCATTATATATTTTTTAGGCTTTTATTTGATTTATTATAGTATAATTATTTGAATTAATGTGATATTGGATACAATTTGCACCCTTATGTTGATTATGATACATTTAGTTAAATTTTAGGGTGAGTGTGAATTAGAAATTACAATTTAAAATTAGTATTTTGATTGATTAATATTTTAGTTTAGTCTGAATTGATTATTTTTGCCTACATTGTGATCCTGAAATTGTGTTTTGAAATAGAATATAGGCTGGCTAGGATATATACATGGTTTAATGTGACCCTGAAATATTTTGTATTAGAGATTATGCATGATGTTTTTGCTGATAGTTTTAATAATTTTAGATGCTTGTTAAATGGTATTATTATATATGAACTTGAGTGAACCTTTAGTTTCCCATTTGAGTCTCTAATAATGATTTAGGATTATTTTGAAACTCAAATTGTCCCAATTTGGACAGTTTGGGAAAAAAGTTTTCCTTGACTAATAATTATCTAGGTAGTTGATTAAACTGTTATTAGTTATAGTTGATAAAATTTTGATTTGTTATTCGTGTCATTGTCTCTTGGTGCATGGTTGAATGAGGTTAATTTTATCAAATTCAAGTTGTGCACTAAGAGACTGATGCGAAATGTTGCTAAAATTTTATTAAGTATATAGTATAATGTTTAATTAACAAATGATAATTATGACATGGAAAACTTTATTCTCAAATGGGATAGGGTCATACCTTGTGAGACAAAAATAGTAGACAATATATGGACGTAACAAATTTAGTGTGCCTCAGGCAAATATGGATCAAAAGGAGGCTTCGAACGTCAAAGACAAAGATGAATCAAACAAGATGGGTCAATGTACAGGTATCAAGTGTACCCCAATTCATGTTTTCGTACATGCTTATTTCACTTAGGGATGACAAAACGAGCCAGGCCCGACGGGCCGACCCGCTAGCCTGTCTCGCCAAGCCCACCAACCCACCGGCCAACCTGCAGGACAGTGGTGGGCCGACCCGCGACCTGCCTAATTAATAAAAAATAACTTTTTATTGTAATAAAGTTAATTATAAAGATAATATATAAAGTTAGCAATTTTAAAAAGAGAATTAAAAAAGTTTCACTCATAGAAAATATTCTCCTTATCTGAAACACAAGTTTCTCTCTCCTGTTCTTCTTGTTTATCCTAAGTACTGATTATTCTTATCCTTATGACTTAAATTAAAGGTGTAAGAATTACTCAAGCGAGAATAATGTGAAATTTTATCAAATAAAAAATATATAGATATTTGAATTTTTCAATATAAAAAATATAAATTTTATAAGTTTTAACGTTATATATATATATATATATTGAATTATTGACAAACAAATAATAATCTTATTATTAAATTTATTAAAAATTTTGATTTAAAAAAATAAATTATTTTTTTTAAATTATGGTGGGGTCACGCTTTTGGCGAGCGAAAGGCGAGGCGGTCGACTGCTTTTGCCATCTCTAATTCACTTGGCAGTTATTCTAAATTATCTTTATGTTTTTTGGTCTACAAAGTATCATAAGAAAATGAACTCAAATGACTATGAATATTACATAGCCTTGTTCATTGAAGATGCACTGCAGCATGGACAAACTACTATTCCAATTAACGTAAGAACCATTTTTGCATTATGGTTATGTTTATATGAAAGAATAATGTATTGTCATTATTTATCTAATTTGGTATTTAACTTTTGTGATTCTTTTCTTTATATGTTTGCAGTATTTTCAAGAATCTCGCTTTGCTACCTTTCTGGACCTTAGAATTGAGCAGTTACAAAAAGAATGATGTGCATATTTCTACCATACATTTTTGAAGGACAAAATCAGTACCATAGACTCTTGGGAATTTTTTTAATCATTTCAATTATTTGATGTATATGTACCAATTTTGTTTCATGCAAATTTTAGTTTTAATTTGTCAAATTTTGTATTGTTTTTCTATGATTCTGTCAATATATATTGAATGTTGGCTGGATTTCGTTGGATTAATTTGATATATACCCTGAAATTGTGATCTATCGGTACAAATTATTAGGAAAAAATTTTAGATTTTAAATTTTAAATAATTTTTTTTAAATTGGGACTTTAGATAGCGGTTCCCGAACCGCTATTTAAACATACTAAAAGAGAGTGGTTCTAGAACTAACCGCTATTAAAAGTATATTTTAGATAGTGGTTGTCGTTTTAACCGCTATTATATGTGTCATTTTTAAGAGTGGTTCATCATTCCAACTGCTATTATAAATACAACTTTGTATAGCGGTTCCACGTTAACCGCTATTATATCTTATTTATGATAGCGGTTAGTTAACCGCTATTTAAACGTCATTATTTTATTAGCGCCTCATTTGATCGCGTTTTTAACCGCTATTATAGAACATGCGCTAAACATACTAAAGGAGAGCGGTTCTACCGCTATTAAAAGTATATTTTAGATAGCGGTTGTCATTTTAACCGCTATTATGTGTCATTTTTAAGAGTGGTTCATCATTCCAACCGCTATTATAAATACAACTTTACTTAGCGGTTCCACGTTAACCGTTATTATATCTTATTTATGATAGCGGTTAATTAATCACTATCTAAACGTTGTTATTTTATTAGCGCCTTATTTAATAACATTTTTAACCGCTATTATAGAACATGTGAAACCGCTATTACATGTCTTTTATATTGTAGTGTACTTAACTGATTCTTTCATATAATAAACATTGTTAAACATGACATTGTCATGTAAGTAATGCACACACACACACACACACACACACATATATATATATATATATATATATATATATATATATATATATATATATATATAAACATTAACTAATTAATTTTTTTAAGATTGTCAATATTAATGAAAATATTTAAGTTAAAAAAAATGAGAATTGAATAATTTAAGTGAACATAATATTACTGATTTTTTTTACCTATAATATTGACTTAAATTTTTATAAGTCAAATACATATGATTTAGAGTTTAGGTTATAAAAGATTGTAAGCAATATAAATTATAAAAAATTTATATATTTATTTCTTATATAACTTATAAAAAATACACATGAAAAACCAAAAACTTATTGCATGTAAATTATGAAAAAGTTATATATTTATTTCTTATATAAATTAATAAATGACCAAATAAGATAATATTATATTTATACTTTATAGTTATATATAATTTTTTATGAGAATATATATATATATATATATATATATATTAAACTCTTTCATACATATAATAATTTAAATTTTCTTTTCTGAATTAATTTTCTTACCTCCCTTAATAAAATTTCTGCCTCCACATGTAATTTTGACCATGCGTGATTTTTTTTAAATCATTTTCTCTCATTAAGTCATATATCTATGAATATTGAGCACTAGCATTTTATTTCTAAGATGGTGAGAAAAGATTATTTTAGTCCTAGATAAGAAAAACCTTTTCGACATGTGAGATAATATTATTCTAACGAAAATGTTGAAATTATTATTCTAATAAAAATATTTCCTAAATATAATTATAATAAATTGATAATAATAATATATAAATAATATTCTTTTATTAATATCATACTAAATACATTAATAAATATAATTCATTATTTAAAAATAACGTTACTAAGAAGTTTATAAATTATATCATTTTATTTTAAAAAGAATATTTACTTAGGTAAAGATCCATTTTTTTCATGTTTGACATGAGCTCGAGATCAAATCAATAAAGCTCGAATCAGATTGTTTGTGATCAAAATTGATTGATTTGAGATATTTATATCGTTTTCTTGTATTTCTTTTTGGCAAGAATATTTGGCATCTACCATAGGTAAGGTGAAATATATACTAGGCCTCCTTGTGATGTGATTATCACAAATCGCTACTATAAACACAGAAGATATGGAGGAAATGCAAAAGAAAAATGATGAAGTTCAACCTGATAAAGCAAAGACATCGTGAAGAAATGAAGGCTTTCAGAAAATAGAACGTGACACTCACACAAAAGAAGAATCTAACAAATGTGATGCCTAAATTGAACCTGAACCAAGACTGAGTATGAAAAAAAGCAGAAACTCACCATATCCTAGGATAACGCAAAATGAATCTGGGAAGCTCATTCACTCCAAGAATTCTAGTAGAAGTCTTACCCAACATATGGAAAACTCTAACTATAGAAAGATTTGGAGGATGATGAGATCCAAACGAGCACATCTGGTCTTACTTAACTTTCAAATCACTTTATTTGGTGAAAGATATGTTATTCTTTGTAAAGCTTTTCCTATGATGTTAAGAGGTGTTGCTCTCAAATGGTAATATGATGCTCTAATTCATAAGTTCAAAGCTAGTTTTGTGGTTGTAAGACCACATCGACTAACCTCTCTCACACTACAAGGGTTAAGATAAGAAAGAGGTGAAACCTTGAAATTTTTTTATGGAAATATTCAACTTGGTTAATCTTTCCCATATCCATTTCTTGATATCCGGTCTAAGGTGGGGACCATTTCTAGATAATATATATATGGACTGTCTTGAATCAATAGAAGAACTCGGAACTCGTTCTACTAGATTCATACAATTAAAGGAAGGCATTCAAATAAGAAAGAAAAGAGAATTATTGGAACAAGACGACCCTTCTCATAAGTACAACACAAATAAAATATATATATGAGAAGATAGAAAAGAGGAGAAAAAGTTCACTACTCTTAATGCTAGTGTTGAAACAATCCTACGAGAAGCTTGCAATTTGGAACTTATCAAGCTCCCAAAGCCAATTGTCACACCTATAGATGTAGACCTATCAAAGTAATGCACATGACATCAAAATTATGAAAATATTACAGAAAATTGAAAAAAGGTAAGAGAAATCTTGAAAGACCTCATTTGAGTTGAAGCTTTAGATTAGTACATTCAACATTACAAACATGATAGATGGTATAATTCAAATAATTATAGAGGTTATCATGACCGAGGATATGGACGCTTTGGAACAAGGACATGATCCTCCTAGAATTGAAGGGCAACCAAAAATCGACCATCCACAACACGCTCCAAATGATGAGGGATAAATAAGATGAGTCATTAATAACATTGTAGGGGGTTGTGCTGAAGGAGGAAGTACGAGTTCTTCTTGGAAACGACATTTAAGGGTTGTAAACAATGTTAAAATATCTCGATCACTAGAATCGGGAACGTTGTCTCCCATCACTTTTACAGATGAAGATTTTATCCCAAATGATCTTATGCAAGATGATCCAATAGTGATCAAAATTTATATTACAAATTGGGCAATAAAGAAAATATTGATCGATCAGGAAAATTCGATCAATATATTATATTGGGCTACTTTTTTAAAAATAAACATTTCACAAGATTTGATTAGTCATATCCCAATCCATTAGTTGAATTTTCTTGTGAAAAATTTCATACGTGTGGATACATTGACTTATTAACAACTTTCGAAAGTGGCAGAGAAACCAAAAATCTCATGGTAAGATATACATTGATAAAAGTTGTTACCTCTTATAATGTGTTAATAAGAAGGAAAACAATAAATCATCTTGGAATCATTGTTTCTACGCCATATTGACTATGATGTTTCCCATTGAAGGAGGACATGCAGTAACAATCAAAGTGGATCCCAAAGAATCTAGAGAATGTTATGCACTCGGCCTTAAAATCCATCCTTATTCTTTGAAACAAATTAGAGAAGGTCAACCCTAACAAACATTTGTCATACACAGTCAGAATACTATTGAAGAAGTAAATGTTGATCCTTAACACGAAAGAAAAAAAATGATCGCCCAAACTTTGACAAACCAACATCCGAATTCCAACTCAGACTACAACTCGAGCAAACAATTCAGATAGGAGTGATGGTGAAGGCTGATTTGTGAAATCAAATAGAAGAAATACTACATCAATGATAACCTTTTTGCTTAGAGTGTTGCAAATATGTTAGGTATTGATCCAGATTTTATGTGTCATAAGCTTATTATATTACCTAGAGTAAAACCTATAACTTAAAGAAAAAGAAAGTTGGGAGAAGAAAGAAGTAAAACAGTAGAAAAAGAAGTAAAAAATTTATCAAAAGCAAATTTTATTAGAGAAGTAACGTAAACCACCTGGTTAACCAATATAGGGTTAGTGAAAAAGTCTAATAGTAAATGGCGTATGTGCATTGATTACACAAATTTTAATAAAGCATGCCCAAGGGTTCTTATCCTTTATTGAATATAAATTGGCTAGTAGATAATACATATGGATATGAAATTCTTAGTTTTCTAGATGGATATTCCATGTATAACCAAATCCTCATGTACCCATTAGATGAAGAAAAAACCACTTTTATTATTGAACGGGTTAATTTTTGTTATAAAGTTATGTCTTTCAGATTCAAAAATGCTGGAACAACTTATCAAAGGTTGATGGATAAAGTATTTAAAATTTTTATAGGAGATATAATGGAAGTATATGTAGTTGATATAATTGTTAAGTCTAAAAAAATGGATGATCATTGCCAACATTTACAAATTTTTTTTTGCTAAAGTACGAAAGCATAATATGAGACTAAATCCAAAAAAATGTGTTTTTGGAGTTAATTGAGGTAAATTCTTAGGATTCATGATAATACATAAAGGAATATAACGATAAACATAGAATATACGATTACAAATACCGTATCATGCCATGATTCTACATGATTAATTTTTTCCATATTTAGCTTGGCATGACAGCGATGCACAGTGATGCACATTAATGTCATATCTGTTAATAGACAAATTTAGGATACCGACTATAATGGTTAGCGTAATTATAGCCTAGAATGTTTCTGTATTTCATGTATATATTGTGCTATCATATTCAATACAAGATAGGGGTTTTTGGAAATATTTTTATCATGGTATCAGAGCGAACCAAACTCTGATATCCAACAGCCCGAGAACACAGTCGTACTTCTAAAATGGCAGAGAGAGGAGAGACGGTGAAGAAAACACCATCGCCATACGATCTGAGTGCCAGTGATAATCCTGGAAATGTGATTACACAGGTACAATTACGAGGAGAGAATTACGAGGAATGGGCAAGGGCCGTGAAGATATCTCTGCGGGCTCGAAGGAAATGGGGTTTCATAGATGGAACTCATAAGGAACCTGAAGAAGACACATCTGAGATAGAAGATTGGTGGACAATTCAATCGATGCTTGTATCTTGGATACTAAACACTGTAGAACCTAGTTTGCGTTCCACTTGCTGCATACATGGAAAACGCAAAGGACCTATGGGATGACATCAAGGAACGATTCTCGATCGTGAACGGACCAAGAATCCAAGCAGCTAAAGTCGAGTTGGCAGAATGCAAACAACAAGGAATGACTATGGTTTCCTATTATGGGAAGTTGAAAACGTTGTGGGATGAACTGGCAAATTACGAGCAAATCCCACAGTGTAGATGTGGGGGATGCAAGTGTAATATTATGACGCAACTTGAGAAACAAAGAGAAGAAGAAAAAATTCATCAGTTCTTGATGGGGCTAGATGATGAGGGCTATGGAACTGCACGGTCAAATGTTTTGGCAACAGATCCATTACCCTCGTTGAATCGGGTGTATGGCACCATGGTGCAAGAAGAAAGGGTGAGAACAATCACCAGGTCTAAAGAAGAGCGAGGAATGATCGTGGGAATGACTATGCGAGCGGAAACCAGGAACAAGTTGCGCAATGAAGCGAAAGAAAAATCAGTTGTTTGCATGCAGTGTGGAAGGAAGGGACATGACAAAGGCAATTGCTTCAAGATCATTGGTTACCCAGAATGGTGGGGAGAGAGACCACGAACCGATAAAAACGATGAAAAAAATCAACAAAGAACAGGAACCTTCCGAGGAAAAGGAGGAACGGCTCGCGTCAATATGGCGCACACTGGTGCAGATAACGTTGGTTCAACCGAAAAACCAGAAGTCGCAGGACTGAGTAATGAGCAATGGCAGATCTTGACAGCAATGTTGAATTCTCGCAAGGCAAATGAAACTGAAAAGATGACTGGTAAGAAAGCATGTGACTTGTGGATTATTGATAGTGGCGCCTCTAATCATATGACAGGAACACTAGAAAACTTGAGGGAGAGTCGAGCCTTGGAAGGGTGCCCAGTGGGACTACCAAATGGTGAATTGGTGCTGGCAAACAAAGAAGGATCGGTTTTCCTTGATGGAGGACTCGAAACTTAAACATGTTCTATATGTTCAGAAATTGAATTGCAATTTGATTTCAAGTATCACAATTGACGAATGAAGTAAAATGTACAGTACATTTCATCGATAGATTTTGTGCAATGCGGGACCACACTTCGAGGATGCTGATTGGAGCGGGTGAACGAAAAGAGGGACTCTATTGGTATCGTGGTGTGAGTGGCATAAAGGCGTATCAGACCAATGCAGAAAATCAACTAGAGATTTGGCACAAGCGAATGGGACATCCTGCCTACCAGATTGTTAGAAAAATTCCGCATCTGAACAGCGTGAATAGAAATACGGATACAACTCGTGTGTGTGAAGTGTGTGAGAGATCAAAGCAATGCAGAAACACATTTCCTTTAAGTGATTTTCAAGCATCCAATATATTTGATTTAATACATTGTGATGTATGGGGTCCATATAGAACTCCCTCGTCTTGTGGTGCATCTTACTTTCTCACTTTGGTTGATGACTGTTCTCGAGCTGTGTGGATATATCTCTTGAATAATAAGAAAGATGTGTCACAAACCTTAATGCATTTCATCACCTTAATAGAACGACAATACTAGAAACAAGTCAAAATATTACGAAGTGACAATGGAACTGAGTTTATGTGTCTTCAACGATATTTTCAGCAACATGGGATACTCCATCAAACCTCATGCACTGGAACACCTCAGCAAAATGGGAGAGCCGAACGAAAACATCGACACATCCTAAATGTAGCTCGTGCTCTACGATTTCAGGGAGAACTTCCACTTCAATTCTGGGGAGAATGCATTTTGACCGCAGGATACTTGATCAATCGTACACCCTCAACCGTTCTCCATGGAAAAACTCCATATGAAATATTGAATGGGAAGCCACCCACTTATGACCATCTACGGGTATTTGGATGCTTGTGTTATGCACATAACCAAGATAGGAAAGGTGACAAATTTGCAAGTAGAAGTCGCAAGAATGTATTTGTTGGATATTCAATCGAAAAAAGGGCTGGAAATTGTTTGATCTCGGAAAGAGAAGTCTTCCGGACTTCGAGAGATGTTAAGTTTGTAGAACATGAATTCCCGTTTGCCTCTCTTGCCCACAGTAGACATTCGAGAGGTAGGATTGCCTACTGTTGATGTTGGCATTGTCGAGGAAGCATTGCCTGGACTTGGTGCAATGAACAATGCAGAACACGTTGTGGAGACCGATGACATTAACCCCACAACGGAAGATGTGCCCACAACCGAGTTCGTGGAGGGCCACGCTGAATGCCATGAACAAGAGCCTCCCACCCGGATCGTTCTCCCACCGGAACAAACCGACTCTATGATGACAGAACTAGAGGTTCCCGAGGAGCATACTGTCCCTGCATCCCGGGGAAAGGTCTTCGTGTACGAAAGCCATCTCGTGAAGCTTCGTGATTATGTCACTAACACCACTTTACAACTCGGTCCCTCAATTCGCACTCCACATTCAGCTTCCTCAGGTATGCCTTACAGTTTGACAAAGTACTTAAATTGTGCTAAATTCTCCTTCCCCCACCGAACCTTTCTTGCAGCCCTTCATGCAGAGAGAGAACCTGTGCATTTCTTTGAAGCTGTTCGGGATGTTAGATGGAGAGATGCCATGGCTAGTGAAATTCAGGCCCTCCAAAGTAATGAAACATGGGACATTACTCCTCTACCGCCAGGGAAGAAGCCTCTGGGTTGCAAGTGGATTTATAAAATCAAATATCATTCCGATGGGAGCGTTGAACGCTTCAAAGCCCGATTAGTTGTCTTGGGAAATCACCAAGTTGAGGGGATTGACTATGACGAGACTTTTGCCCCAGTGGCAAAGATGGTCACCATTCGGACAGTGTTGGCAGTGGCAGTAGCCAAAGACTGGGAACTTCATCAAATGGATGTCCATAATGCTTTTCTGCATGGCGATCTTGAGGAAGATGTGTACATGAAAATGCCGCCAGGGTTCTTGGTGTCTCAAAAGGGTATGGTGTGTCGTCTCCGCAAGTCCCTTTATGGTCTTCGTCAAGCTCCTCGGTGTTGGTTTGCCAAGCTCTCAACTGCTCTTGTTCAATATGGGTTTCAACGTTCTTCGTCTGATCACTCCTTGTTCATCTTTCGCAAAGGAGATGTCGAACTGGTTGTGTTAGTTTACGTGGATGACCTAGTCATTGCTGGCAATCATCATGAAGACATTGCGCAATTCAAAGATTATCTTCATCAATGTTTTCGTATGAAGGACTTCGGGAAATTAAAATACTTTCTTGGGGTGGAGGTTGCCGGATCTCCTACAGGAATTTTCTTGTGTCAACGGAAGTATGCGTTGGACATCATAGCTGAAGCAGGATTGCTTGGAGGGAAACTCGTGTCCACGCCAATCGAAGAAAATCATCGTTTAGCATTGGCCGATGGCGAACTACTTTCTGACCCGAGTCAATATCGACGTCTCGTCGGTCGCCTTATTTACTTGTGTTTTACACGACCTGAATTATCTTACAGTGTTCATGTCCTATCTCAATTCATGCACCAACCGCGTCAGGAGCATTGGCGGGCTGCACTCCGCGTGGTACGCTATTTAAAGGGCAGCCCGGGTCAGGGTGTGCTTTTAAAAAGAGAGAGTGACCTTCGTCTTTATGGTTGGTGTGACTCGGATCGGGCAAGTTGTCCTCTAACTCGAAGATCTCTCACCGGTTGGTTTATTTTCCTTGGTCAATCCCCCGTTTCCTGGAAAACCAAGAAGCAACATACGGTTTCTCGATCATCCGCCGAGGCAGTAATATCGTTCTATGGCCAACACGACATGTGAGTTGAAATGGCTTCAAGGTCTTCTTTCGAGCCTAGGCATTACTCACACCGACCCTATGACTCTCTACCGTGACAACCAAGCTGCCCTTCACATTGCCAAGAATCCTGTGTTTCATGAACTGGACAAAACATATTGAAGTGGATTGTCATCTTATTCGTGATGAAATACAACACAATCATATCCAACCCTCCTATGTGTCCACTCATCATCAATCTGGCCGATCTCTTCACCAAATCTCTTGGCGCCACTAAATTTGGTTCTTTTTTAGGCAAGTTGGGCATTCACAACCTTCATACTCCATCTTGAGGGAGGGTGATAAACATAGAATATACGATTACAAATACCGTATCATGCCATGATTCTACATGATTAATTTTTTCTATATTTAGCTTGGCATGACAGCGATGCACAGTGATGCACATTAATGTCATATCTGTTAATAGACAAATTTAGGATACCGACTATAATGGTTAGCGTAATTATAGCCTAGAATGTTTCTGTATTTCATGTATATATTGTGCTATCATATTCAATACAAGATAGGGGTTTTTGGAAATATTTTTATCATATAAACAAATCTTGATAAGTGTGAGAAGATGTTAACCATGCAAAATCTAAGAAATGTTAAAGAAGTACAACGCATAAACGATAAGTTAGTTTCATTAGCTAGATGTATTCCAAAATTAGCTGAAAAACACTACTAGAAAAATGGTTAATAGTGACCGAAATTAGTGACCAAAAAATTCTGTAACTGATAGTAACTGAATCAGAGACTGATTTCCCGTTTTATATTTAGTGACTAAAATTTCAGTCATGGAAATCGGTCACTGATTCGATCACCAAATCAGTCACTGATTCGGTCACTACTAGAAAAATGGTTAATAGTGATCAAAATTAGTGATCGAAAAATTCGATTACTAATAGTAATCGAACCTAGTGACTCGATTTCTCTTTTTATATTTAGTGACTGATTTAGTAACTAAAATTTCAGTCACTAAATAAATAATCTATAAATTAGTGACCATTTTTTATTAATATAAATATTTTTTAAAAATATTTTAATAATATATTAAATATAAATCTACTTAATAATTTAAAATAATTGATAAAATTTTTAATAACATTATAACAATTTTAAAAAATAGTTTATTAACTTATTAAATAATTTTGTAATATAATTATTTTATTTTATTTTCTAATTTAGTATGTGAATAAAAAAAATTAAAATTAATTATTAAATTAGTCACCGAATTGGTTACTGAATCGATCATTAAAATAATTGTTAATTTAGTCTCTTTTATATATATAATCAATGATTAAATTAATTATTAATTTAGTCTCTTTTTGATATATATATATATATATATATATATATATATATATATATATAACTTTTATGTTAATAAAAATGTATTTCAATGTATTTATAAAAAAATTAAAATTATTTCAATTATTGAATTGATATTTCAAATTTATTTTAATATCTTAAATAATTTAATAATTGGATAAATATTTTAAGTTTATATTAGTATTTTTATAAAAGTGTAAAGATTAAGTGAACTTATTTTAAAATTTAATTAAACATAATAATATAATATTCTATTAACCATGTGAAGATTTAGTTAGAAATTAATTTTAAGTTTTATCGTTTTTATTTAAAAAAATTGTTAAAAAAATCAAAATAATTAATTAAGATAAAGAATTTTAATTTAATAAATGTGTTAATATTATTAGTTATTGGAGAATTAAATTTATAATAATAATTATATAAAATTATAGAATGAATAAAATTTAAATTATTGGTATTTTTTTAATCATGAAGCTAAAATTTGATAATATTACTAAATTAAAATAAAAAAATAAAAATTATATATATATCACTTTAATTATTTTAATTAAAAATAATTTCATAAAAAAACTAATATTTGAAAACAAAATGCAAAAGTATATATTTTCTCTTTTATTTAATTATATTTTTTATTTTTTACTTTTGGGTTTTAGTCCATAACAACAACTTAGTTGTCCGAATTTTAGTTTAACCTAAAAATCTCATCGTCTTACCACAAAAATATATAATTTATCAGATTAAGAAAATTATTACTAATAAGATTCAAAACCATTACCTTAGAGTTAGATACTAATACTTTAGAATTTTCTAATAAAAATTTACAAATAAATTATATTTATATACAAATAAATATATATCCGTGTAAATATATAAATATAAATATATTTATATATTTTGATATATTTATATATTTATATGTTCGATGTCGAGGTCACGCTCGAGGGTGAAAGTGTGTATCGAGTGAGTTTTCAAAATTTGATGTCAAATTTGTGAGCGAATCTCTTTATATGGATTTATAATTTAATGATAGAATATAATCTTTATAATTTATTTATATAATGATATAAAATAATTGTTTTTTTTATTTATTTTTATTTTATTTTAATTTATTCTTTTTATCTTTTTTTTCTTCTATTATTTAATTAAAATTCTTATATTAAAATAATTTTTTCATTATTAAAAATAATTAAATATTTATTTTCAAAATTATTTTTTAAAATTATTTAATTTAACAAATTATTATGAATTAATCTATCTCTGAAAAAATAATTATTAAAAGATGATTTTGATTAATTTATAATAATATATGTTAGGAAAAAACTGTTCTATTAATAATCATCATTAGATTAATTTATAATAATTTGTTAAATTAAATAATTTTAAAAATACATATTTAATTATTTTTAATATTGAAAACATTATTTTAATATAAGAAT
The DNA here is from genome assembly GCA_963425845.1 of Sphenostylis stenocarpa. Lineage (NCBI taxonomy): Eukaryota > Viridiplantae > Streptophyta > Magnoliopsida > Fabales > Fabaceae > Sphenostylis > Sphenostylis stenocarpa. Next base: position 43,717,439 of record OY731402.1, on the reverse strand, counting down.
TTTAATTAAATAATAGAAGAAAAAAAGATAAAAAGAATAAATTAAAATAAAATAAAAATAAAAGAAAATTATTTTATATCATTATATAAATAAATTCTAAAGATTATATTGTGTCATTAAATTATAAACTCATATAAAGAGACCCGCTCACAAATTTGACATCAAATTTTGAAAATCCACTCGACACACTTTCACCCTCGAGCGCGTTCTCACATCCAACATATAAATATATTTATATTTGTATTTATATATTTACACGGATATATATTTTTATTTGTATATAAATATAATTTATTTATAAATTATTATCAAAAAATCCTAGTCGCTTAGTGGTTGGAGTATCATTCTTTAACTCTAACGTACTAGGTTTAAATCCTGCTAGTGACAATTCTTTCAATTCAATCTAATAATAATTTAGGTTAGAGACTATTATAATTAGATAAAATAGAAAGGAGTTATAAAAAAAATATTTTTAATTTTTTAATGTTTTTGTTAGTGACCGATATAGTGATCGACTCGATTAGTCTCGATTCGGTCATTGAAATCAGCGACCAAGGAAAGAGTGATCGATTTGGATTGGTTACTATTTCGATCATTATTTTAGTTAATGACCGATTTTGGTCATTTAGTGACCGAAAATTCGGTCACTATTTGATGTTTTTGTTGTAATGAAAGTAAAAATATTTTTTAAATTATTAAAAATAACTCATAATTTGAGTAGAACGAAGAATGCAATGAAATGTTTCAAAGGATTAAAAGGGACATTGTCTCTTTGCTTATCCTAATGAGCCTAAGTTTAGGAAATCCCCTTTTAATATATTTAACAACATCAAATACATCAAGAAACTCAGTATGAGTATATAAGGAAAATAATAAGTAAAAGCCTATATATTTCACTAGTAAAATACTACAACTAGTCGAAACTAAATATTCTAGAGTTGTTCAATAACAGCTTAAAATGGTTTATCCTATAAGACAAATCTACAAAAACTCAAGTTAGCTAGGAGAATGATAGCATGGAAAATTGAGCTATATTAATATATCATATGAAAGTCGAGGTCCAATGAAAACACAATTTTTGGCCAATTTTCTCATTAAACTCTCTCTTCAAACATAAAAAGATAATTGGTGGATTTTACATGTAGATGGTTCTTCAGGTAGAAAGGGAAGTGGGGCAGAATTATTTTAAAAAGTCCTAATAATATCATATTAGAGAAATCTCTAAGATTTAAATTTCAAGTATCTAACAATCAAGCCGAGTATGAAACATTAATTGCCAGCTTGAAATTGGCTAAAAAAATGGAAGTGAAATATCTTCATTACAAAAGTGATTACAAACTCATAACTGGGAAAATTTATGGCGATTTCCAAGCCAAAGAATCTTCTATACATAAATATTATCATATCGCTAAAAATTCAATAGATGATTTTGATAAATTTACATCCCAAATCTTGTCCGGCTTCACAATAAAGTTCAAAAATCCTCCGTTTCAAATATGGACAAAGCTTCATTAGGCTCCTAGTAGTGTTTTCTAGGCTTCATTTAAGAAAAGGAGTTTTTTTTATAAAATAAAAATTAGAAATTTTGTCAGAAACTCGAGACGGTCGTCACGGATCCTGGATGACCGTCCTAAAATCCCAGACGATCGTCCCGACTGACAAAGTTTGGGACAACTGTCCCGGCCTCCTAGAGGAGCATGCTTATAAATAGGACCTCATTCCACACTTTCCACACTCTCTCATATTTTGAGACACTTCTAGACATTTTTGCACTGTTCCAGAGGTCCGAGTAGTCTTTTCGATAGTCCGTTTGGGCAATGTCCGTTAAGAAAGTATCTTTTTGAGATATCCGGCTCTCAAGAGTTTAAAATTTTATTGGTTCAAGGGAGGAGCGTTGTTGTAGAGCGAGGGGACTGTCAAAAAACGTCCTTAAGTTTCGAGATTTATAAAAAGCTCGTTTCAGAGGTTCTTTTCCATTCCTTCTATTTTATCACTTTCTTTTTATTGCTTTCCTTTATATGCATTAGAAATTAGGGTCATGTAGATATTTAAATACCGCAAGTAAATAGATAAGGTAAAGAAATAATTTCTAAAATCTTTATTTTCTGAATTAATCCGTCATAGGAAACCCGAAATGGGCACTGTGGGGTGCTAACACCTTCCCCATGCGTAACTAACTCCCTTACCCAACTCTAGATATAATGGCTAAAGTTGGTTTTCTAAACCAACGCCTTTTATTTTTTCTCTTTCAATGTTTATGGTTAAAACATTGGTGGCGACTCCATAAGAACCTCTTTTTACGAAAACCTCACTTTTAAAGATAGTTCGGTTAACAAACATCATAAAAGTGATGACCATTTACTTTATGAAAACATGAGTCACAAACAATTGCATCGCGACCGCTCGCACTTATCGTTTTCCCCGCGCCTAGCAATGCGTGGAGGACAGCGACGATAGATGGCGAATTCATTAGGGAAGCCTAAAGAGTTGATCCCATTTAGTGATGGATTAATTCAAAATAAAATAAAAAATTTAAAATTACGCCTTTACCCTTCTTTGTTTGTATAACATATTTTATCTGTATGACTTTAATAATTGTTGTATGTTTATTTTTCATAATTGTTTGAAATACAAACTGTACACAATCCTTTGCACACAACAGTCCCTTTATACCCGGGGGCATGAGCGATAAATCTTAGGGAGTGGATGGCATGTACGGTCGACCGTGGTAATGGCCTTAGTGCCAGCAAGTCAGTGTCGGAAGCCACCACTCAAGGTGATAACCCTCCTCTCTTAGTCTGCAGGACGTCGACACGACCTTGAGCCACACAAGGTTTGAGGGCTGAGAGACCATGGGAACACTATAATGGGGGCACCTTGAGGACCTGACCTTAGTGAGGACAGTTAGAACCTACCCTTACTATGCACTTTTTTGCAGGATACCCCTACCTCATGATTAAATGTCGTTGCTCTGTTCGTGGATGACTGAATTGTTTGTGCATATGTTTGTTGCATTAATATAAAAAAATAATCATACAACAGCTAAATTAAAATAAAAAAATTCTTAAAACATAAAATAAAATAAAATAAATAATAATAATAAGAGATGTCTAACTTGCTCGCCAGATCCAATATCTTAAAATCTTATTTAAAACTTTTGTTGCTATAACCAACTTTATCTCGGATAGTCTTCATTTAAGCTAGCCTGGTTTCGGGTTCTTTGAAAACTAAGTATTCATGTAGATTAATAGAAGAGATAAGGAGTTATAAAAACAAACAAAAAAACTTTTTTGTTATAACCAACTTTATCTCGGACAGTCTTCATTTAAGCTAGCCTGGTTTCAGGTTCTTTGAAAGCTAAGTAGCCACGTTGACCAACAGAAGAGATAAAGGGTTACAAAAAACAACAAAAAATAAATAATAACAAAATATAATAAAAAGATTTTGACAAAGTCAAATCATTCATACCCTCATCATTTTAGGAGCGGTAAAAATAAGAGAGAAAATAAATGCATAAGGAAAATATGCATACACATCATCCTAATAAAGTCTTTCATGCATAAATACATTCATTCTAGGGGTACTAGATATCCTTTGACAAGGGCAAAAGAGACCCAAGTGCATTTGTAACCTTCCACAAGGAAGGGACAAAGTGTGCTAAGGTGTGGTAACCTTCGTTATACTTATCAATCCATGATGGGGAAGGAACCACTACCCCAAGATGGGTATGGTGCTCCGTGAAGCGTAAGCTTTAAGGAGAATACCAAATTCATTATCTTAAGGCATATCCATCCTATACTAATCATTCATTTCAAAAAATAAAAATAAAAACCCTAATTCATTTGCATTCTAGAAAGTGACTTATCTTCTTCCTGTCCTCACCCGCACGCAAAAAGCCAAGAGGATGGAGCAATTGGAAGAGCAAATCTGCGACCTCACCGTTGAGCTCAATGCCATGAAAGAGCAAATGGCGCGGTTAATGGAGAACATAGAAGAACAAAATCGCAAGATCATCACTGAGCTTAATTCCGTGAAGGAGAAGATGGCGCAGTTAATGGAACTAATGTGCCATCAACATATCGACAATAAGGGCCCCCATAATGGCCATATCTGCGAGAGAGTGGGGCAAGGACTGAAGAGTGAGAGGATTGCACAACCTTCCTAATACAAAAATCCATTTGGCAAGAAGAAGGAGGGAAGCATAAATGCCATCAACCTTGCTACTCCTTCTTCCTCTTCGCAACCAGCTAGGCACCCACACAATCAAGAGAGGAAATTCACTCCCATTCCAATCTCCTATGGGAGTCTACTGCCGAAGATGTTAGAGGCCAGGCTGCTAGCACGTATCCCTTCAAGGAAGAAGGGTCCACTCGAGTGCTCCTGGGCATTCCGTGGAGAATTGCTTGGCCTTGAAGTATAAGGTTCAAGAGTTGTTGGATGCCTGGTGGATCACTTTTGATGCTCCCGCTCCTAATGTTGATACCCAACCTCTATCGCCACCAAAATAGTGGGGTTGGATGAAGAAGACCAGCTGATTAGGGCTCCTTAGTTTTCATATGTTTTTAAGCTTCCTGCGTATCTCTTGTGGTCCTTGCCCGTCGCCGCAAGATCTTTGATTAAAAGGGCTTTGTAAATATTTCTTTTTTATCAATACAATGAGGCATTTGCATAACATTCATATTCTTTTTCATTTTTTTCTCCCTCATTATTCTTTTAAAATAATTAACAATAAAATCTAAGCCTAAATAGAACCATAAAAACAATCATGTCTGTGATTGATGACTCTCTGTGGGATCCGAAAGTCGAAGGTGAATGGATCGAGTCAGACAGTGAGGAGGGTACCGTCTCCCCGGACATGCAAAAGGCTGCTAGAAATGAAAGCTTGATCTATACAGCCCTACCAGGAAAAACCAAGGCCATTGATTTAGGGGGCAAAAATATGACAAGAAGGAAATAAGTATTGGTACCTAAATCGATGATAACTTCAAGGGAGGATTAGTACAACTATTAAGGGAGTATATGGACGCATGCGCATTGTCCTACCATGACTTGCCAAGACTTCAGAATCCAGCATCATAACTCCTCTCCCTACTGACCTAAAATGAATGTTGCAGTAGAGGCAGGCAATAAGAACACCAAGACGATCATCCAGAAAATGGTCAAAACCTATAAGGATTGGAATGAAATGTTGCCCTGTCGCTGCCGTCAAAAGAGGCAGTCGGAGCGACGCGATGGTTTTCGACTTCGACTCGTGTTTTAAAAGTGGTGTTACAACGCCTTTAGGTTGTCCGATAACCGGGCTGGACCTACAGGCGAGGTTTTCGAAAATGGGTTCTGGAGTCGCCACTAATGTTTTATCCGGAAACATTGGAAAAGGAAAAAAGGAAGACGTTGGTTTTGAAAAACCAACTTTGGTCATTATAACCAGAGTTGGGTAAGGGAGTTAGTTACGTGTAGGGAATGTATTAGCTTCCCTACGATGCCCCTTTCGGGTTCCCCATGATGGGCCATTTTTTCATAAATAAACCTTTAAAATGACTCTTTTAACCTTTATTTATTTGCAAAATTTAAAATATTGACTACATGGCCCTAACAACTAATGCATGGATAAATGTAAAGAAAAAGCGGTAAAAGAAAGAGAGAAAGTATGGAAACCTTCGAAGCAAGCTTTCGTATTTAATATTCTTGAAGTAGGGTGCTTTTTGGCAATCTCTCACTCTACAACGTTGGTCCCTCTTCCTCGCAACGCTACAAAATACCCTCTAAGAATGCTAAGAAACTGCGAAAATGCTTCAGAGGGATCCTAGGAGAAGAATTTGGAAAAGTTATAGAAGGGAAAGTTGGAGAATGCTGTGAAAAGGAGGGGGCGCGCCCTCCTTTTATAGGGATTCGCGTCTGTCATGTCGGAACGACCGTCTCGCCTGACAAGGTCGAGACCGCCGTCTTGCCAAACAGGAAAACGGTCTCTCCCTTGACAAATGGCGAGAAGGCCGTCTCGCCAAACGAGGTAGCGGTCTCGCCATTGGCGAGTGGCAAGAAGGCCGTCTCGCCAAACGAGATGACGATCTCGCCATTGGCAAGTGGTGAGACGGCCGTCTCGCCAAACGAGACGGCGATCTCGCCCTTTGCCGATGGCGAGACGGTGGCCTTCTAGGTGGAATTCCTTATTTTTTTTCTGTACAAAAAACCTTCCTACTCTAATATGGGGCCTATTAGTCTATCCTAGGGACCCTTTAGGCCTTGCCCATCTTCGAATTGGAGGTCTTCTGCTCTTTATTTTGAGGCCGGGCAAGATTTGGGGTCTACATGCCCTTTGCCATTCATGGTTATTGAACTTCCGTGTGGACTTCCACAAGAGCTACTCTATTTTCCCTTGTATATGGCATGGAGGTCGTACTTCCAATAGAGGTCGAAATACCTTCCCTGCGAGTTATCATGGAAGCAAAATTGACAGAAGCTGAATGGGTCCAAAGCGATACGATCAATTGAACTTAATCAAAGAAAAATGGTTGGATGTCATATGTCATGGATGGGCCTATCAAAAGAAGATCAAAAAGGCTTACGACAAAAAGGTCAACCCCCATATTTATCATGAGGAGGATTTAATGGTAAAGAAATTACTTCCGACCCAAAAGGACAAAATAGGAAAATGGGCGGCAAATTATGAAAGGCCCTTCATGGTTAAGCAAGCTTTCTCGGGAGGAGCTCTTATCCTCACCGACATAGATGAAAAGGAACTTCGACACCCGGTCAATTCCGATGCGGTGAAGAAGTATTATGCTTGAAGGCATTGCTCATGATCCGCCAGGAATGAAAACTTGCAAAGGGCATCTTGGGCAAAAGTTAGGGTCCACATTCCTCGTTAGGATATGTCATAGGAAAAATTTAGAGGTTTCAAAAAAAAAATCTCTCTCCTAAGAACAATGGTTACCTTACTCGAAAACCAATAGGCAGCTAAGGTAACATCCTTCTAGAAGCAAGCAGTCTATATAGTTTTCACTCCAGGTTCGGGCATGTCAACTAAAGCAACTAGGAGAACCAAAGGGGGCAGATATCAGAGACATGATTGTTAAATCCCATACAGTGTATCCAACCTTGGCCAATCATTCTTCTAAAATCCCTTTGTAATCCTTCTGTAAAAAAAAGAAGAAATAAAACCTTTTGCTTATGCATATCAATAAAATTCTCTTTCATTTCTTTTCTCTTGACCAATTTATGGAAATGCCTCTTTATTGATGGATCATAAATATGCGTAAAGTATTTTTGTCAAGATCAAATCATGCATCTAAATCAAGGAAGCATTGAAAAAGAAAAAATGAAAAGAAAAAAGAATAATGTTTGCTAGGAGATTCTTAGGAAAAAATTAGGGCAGTCTGCTAGATCGAAAACCCCAAAAGGACGGTCTAGGCAAAAGTTAAGGCACTCATAAAAAAGGAAAAAGCTCGCTAAGATATCCTAGGTAAAAATTAAGGCAGCCCGCTAGATCAAAAACCCCAGAAGGGTGGTCTAGGCAAAAGTTAGGGCTAGACCAATAAATGAATAAAAGAGGAGCCCATCAACATAATAATGAAAGTCCAACAGAAGAATGTCAGTCACTTTTTTAGATGTATCAAATAAAAGAATAGATTGCATTTAGGACATCCACACACAAGTAGTCACACAAAATGACTCTGTCAAAAATTAAAAAAATAAAGAATAACAAAATCTCTTTAAACAAATAAGCAAAGAATAAGAATCATGCATATAAGGAGACTAGGCTCCATGTTTGTGATTGAAAACAGGATCACCGAGACTGAGTCTCCAAATAATGCTCCCCTTCAAGAAAATGGAGTAAGTCGTCATTATTCAAGCGACCCAGAGCCAAATAAGAGCTTCTAGAGCCCAAAGTTCAAACCATCATCCTTCGACCCCATAAAGAGGGCACAAACATCAATCAAGAAAAGCCGACGGAAAGGCTTGATCATCCTCAAGAGGATCCTTGCCCACTCTAGAGGCAAAAAACAAAAAAATATTACCCTAAGGCTCAACATCGCCACCACATGAGTCATCAAGCATACTCATCTCCGCCACATTCCCCAAGCGAGAATAAAGGATTCACAAAATCCCATCATCAAACATTCAAAGAGTAAAACCTCCATGCCCTCGAGGGCCCAACAAAAGGAAGAAGAAAGAAGAAGATCCTTAATCCCCAAGTGGATGCCCAAAAAGAAGATAGGCCATGACAAAGGAAGGCTAATAAACCCCCCAAGTGGGTCACAAAAAAAAGAAAATAAAGCAATCAAATCAAGGAATTGGAAATTCCATTCCCCCAACGGAATAAGTGTTAGAAAAGTAGTTTTAAATCAAGAGGGGGGGTGAATTGATTTTTGAAAGTTTTTCGCAATACACAGATTATCTAATCCGAAAATTAAGATTACTTATCAATTCACAAATCACAAAGCAATCAAACAGTTTAAGTGCAGCAGCAGAAATTAAAGAGAGAAAGGTTAGGAAAGATTTCACCGGTAATTTTATACTCGGTTCACCCAATACCAGGGCTACGTCCGGACTCCAGCCAAATTCCAGTTTGGGTTCCACTAGAATAG
>OY731402.1:43687551-43708754 GCA_963425845.1 Sphenostylis stenocarpa | reverse complement strand
AGCAATGGAAATAAAACTAGAGAGCGCAAATACAAAAAGAAGAAAGAGGAAAATGTCCGCTTAGACAAAGCTTAAACACCCAGGCTTAACCCTAGCCGACCATTCTTACAAATCCTCTTATCAATAAAAATCAACCTTCTAAAACACAAACCATTGATTTTTACCCCCTTTGCTTCTTTTCTCTTGACCCTCACGACAATATTCTAATAATTAATTTGGGAATATGGAGGCGTGTCGCCGCCTCCCCGAAAACGGGGGCGCGGTCGGAGCGACGCGATGGTTATTTCGACCCTCTTGTTTTTCGCGTTTTTTATGGGTGGTTACAACGCCTTTAGGTTGTCCGATAACCGGGCTAAGCTAGGGGCGAGGTTTTCAAAAGTATCCCTGAGTTGTCCGATAACCGGGCTAACCCAGGGATTTATTTGGTTGGGTTCTATGGAGTCGCCACCGATATTTTTACCATAAACATCGGAAAAGGGGTTTAAAAAGGCATTGGTTTTCGAAAACCAACTTTGGTCATTAGAACCAGAGTTGGGTAAGGGAGTTGGTTACGTGCAAAGGGAGTATTAGTCCCTTTACGACGCCCCTTTCGGGTTCCCTATGACAGGCCGGCTTATTTTATTGATAAACTAGAAAAATACACTTTCGCCCTTTTTTTATTCTGCGGAATTTAAAAGTATGACTACATGGCCCTAATATCTATTGCATAATTTAAGATAAAAACGGTAAAGGTGAAGGGAAAGAATTTGAACCTTCGAAGCACGATTTTTATATTAATTCTCTAAAAAATAGGGTGCTTTATGACAACCCTTCACTCTACAAGACGTCGGAAAACCTCTCAAATGCCGAAAATCACTCTTGAAAGCACTCAGAAGCTCCGGAAATGCGTCAGAGGGATTCTAGAGAGAAGTTTTTTAGAGAGAAGGGAGAGCTATGCAGCTGTGGTGTGTGGAAATGAGGGGGGGAGAGCCCCTATTTATAGGTTTTCGCGCTGTCAGGTGGCGAGACCGCCGTTCTCGTCTGACAGGGTCGAGACCGCCGTCTCGTCCAACGAGACCGCCGTCTCGACCTGTCAAAATGGCAAGAACGCCGTCCGGGTGAACGAGACCGCCGTCTCGTTCTTCGTAGGTGGCGAGACCGCCGTCTCGTTAAGCGAGACGGCGGTCTCACCTCTACGTGAAGCGAGACGGCGGTCTGGGTTGTCCAGAAGGCGGTCTCGTCCCTTCAAAGCAAGAAAACTTATTTTTTGGTACAGAAACTCCCTCCTATCCTAGTATGGGGCCTAATAGTCTCTCCTAATGGCTTGTTAGGCTTGTCCATCTTCAAATAGGAGGTCTTCTGGTCTTTATTTGGAGGCCGGGCAAGATTTGGGGTCTACAGCTGCCCCCCATTTATCCGTCTAGTCGACTGCTGGCCTTCTGTGTCAGGATGATCGACTGGGGGGTAAAGGAGTTGACCCTCTTGCCCGGTTGCCCTTCAGACGTCCCGTCTTGCGACGGGTGATCCTCTGGGGAGATGTTGTGTTTGTGCACCTCTGGAATACTACTCCTGACGTAGCCGATCCCTTTGGTTGACACGTGGTAGAACCTCTGGATACTACTCCTGACGTAGTCGATCCTTCGGTTGATGGGTATGAACCCCCCATCAGGGTGGTAGTTGCAGTCCGTTGTGTGGGACCGGTGGTGGCGGCTTACTGCTCGGGTAGCTCATGCGCCGATGTGAAACCTTAGGATGCTCCTTCTGACGGTAGCCGATCCTTCGGTTGATGGGAATGAATCCCCCATCAGGCTGGTACAGTCCGTTGTGCGGGACTGGATGGGTATGAACCCCCTATCAGGGTGGTACAGTCCGTTGTGCGGGACTGGATGGGTATTAACCCCCCATCAGGGTGGTACAGTCCGTTGTGCGGGACTGGATGGGTATGAACCCCCCATCAGGGTGGTACAGTCCGTTGTGCGGGACTGGATGGGTATGAACCCCCCATCAGGGTGGTAGTGCGACTTACTGATCCGGCTCGAGCGCAGATCAGGCGCACGTCTCTAGAGAGTGCTTCTTGTGTTGAGTTGACTGCTCTTCGGATTTCTTGAATAGTCATCCGGGTCACGTCGGGGATTTTGTTGGTGTTTATCCGGCCTTTGTTGATTGCCGGGGATCCTTTGTTTTTGTTCTTTTGGTAGTGATCATCTGATCCTGGCTGGTTGGTCAGATGGATCTTAGTTTTGTTTGACTCTTGTTTGGTAGTTGAAACTTTGTTGGTTGGTGTGATGGTTTAATCTTGCCTTTTTCTCGCGGTTTTATCTCTTTTTTCTTGCGATTTTGGATTCTGGCTTTTTATTGAGCGTGTGCCTTTTTTCTTTTTAAGCTTCTTTTCTGTTACGCTGGCTTTTGCGAAGGGAGGCAAAAAGATGCATGAAATAAAATTTTCATTCATGAGGAAATTTTATTACATCCCTATTTTATATATATATTGGAGCTACTATCCCTAGGGGCTATCTTCTGGGCCCGATCCCTGAGGAGGGTAATGCTGGTACATATGGTATCTGAAGTCCTCCTGCTCTTGGACTTCGTCCTGGTACCTTTGCTGAAAAGTCGCCCAATCCTGGCGCATGCTTTGTTGGTGCTGGTACATTTCCCCCAGTCGGGTGTCAAAGGCCTCCTGCCTTTGGGACAATTGCTCCACTTGTTTGGGATAGGCTGCTCATGCCTCCGGGACACTGTTCTTGCCTCACGAGTCATCTTGTTGAGCTGTTGGCATAGGTCGTTCATGTGGAGGTGCATGCCGGCGAAGTCGTCGCATATCGCGGGTGGCTGCTGCTCGCTGCTGTTGCTGCTTGGACGTCGGGAGATGTAGGCATTTCCTGCATCACATCCTGGAGTTCCAATGCGAAATCCAGGGTGGGGTGGAGAGCCAGCTGGTTCCCTCGCGGATCGGCATTCCCATGCCGACCAAGATCGACCCGCCGATGGATTCGGGTCGCAGATTGTGGGCCGACTCTTCCGGCCAGGGCACCCAAACCTTTACGCTAAGGGGGTGATGAGGGGAGCAACGAGGACGTCCCCTGCGGATCTGTTCCCGAAGTCCTTGAGGGCTCTCAGGAAGAAGTATCCGGGGTTGCAGTGCCGCCTTTGGCTCATGCGGTATAGTATGAAGAGGTCGGGGAGGGATATTTTGCCCCGACTCTCTTTCCTCCCGTGTATAGTTCCGGCCAGCGGCTTGTGGCGGATGCGGAATGCTTGGGGAAGCGCGAGATCCCCTCATCGGCGTGGGCGGCGTGGTGGCTCCCGTGAGCTCACGCCACATCTCGGCAGCAGTAAGGTGGGTGGGCCGTGAGCAGATGGCGTCGCGGTACTCCTGGGTCATGGCCTCCTCGGGCCGGACGAACCCGATGGCCACGTTGAATTCTCTGAGGGTGGAAGTCTGGTACTGCCCACCCATAAAATATGTCACCATCTTGGTGGGTTGTAGGCCCGGGACCGTGGAGGGGCTCTCGGAGTAAGAGACGGAGGCCAAGAATTCCAGCACCGCCTGAGGATACACATGTGTAGGTGATGGTTGCAACAGGAATCCCCACCCAATGCTGTCTAGATGGGCCCGGACGTCGTCCTCCCATCCGAACTCAGCCAGGATGTTAAAATCCAGCTTGAGCATAGGGTGCCATTGGTAGGTCCGGATGTTCTCAAGACGGGCCTGGTGTTGTGGCACTAGGCGGGAAGGGTCCTGGGGTGGCGGTCGTTGCGGAACTACTAGCACCAACGGTGCTCCTTCTCTTTCCGGAAGCGCTTCTACCAAACATCTTGACTAGAGGGGACTTAGGAGTGCAGGAGTTGAGGGAGAGGAGGTTCTGGGGGCAAAGGGAGTTGTGAGGAAGCCCAAAGCCGCGCTCCCTATATATAGGGAAAATTTCCAGATCGAGACCGCCGTCTGGGTGGACGAGACGGCGGTCTCGTTTCTCCTCCAGGTTGAGACGGCGGTCTGGTGCACCGAGACGGCGGTCTCGTTTTTGTCGGCGACGAGACAGCGGTCTGGTTGGTCCAGACGGCGGTCTCGTCCTGTCGGGTAACCGAGACGGCGGTCTAGATGTCCCAGACGGCGGTCTCGTTTTGCGGAAGAGAAATTTTTATTTTTGTGTTTTTATATTTATTTTTTGAAAGAAGTAATAGGACTTGGTCTAAAAACATTTTATGAATGCAATGTTTTTATATTTTGATGTCCTATAATGCCTATTTTGGTTAAGTTTTCAGAAGGATTTAACCAACGTGTCTTGTTGTGCTGAAAGCCTTCTGATTCGCTGCGTTTTACTCTTGGCTGTACCATGCCTGATTTTTTTGTGACCGAAGGGTAGTTTCTTTCTTCTCTTTTTTTTCTTTTCCCCCCTTTTTTGTGTGTGGATCACTTTTGTCATGTAGTGTCCCTTTTTCCTTGCTTTAGGGATTTCAATCCTCTTGTTGACTATACGCCTCCATATTCCCAAATTAATTATTAGAATATTGTCGTGAGGGTCAAGAGAAAAGAAATAAAGGAGGTAAAAATCAATGGTTTGTGTTTTAGAGGGTTGATTGATTTTTTTTGTTTTGATAAAAGGATTTGTAAGAATGGCTGGCTAAGGTTAAGTCTGGGTGTTTAGGCTTTGTCTAAGCAAACGTTTTTTCTTCTCTTTGTATTTGCGCCTATTGGTTTTGTTTCCATTTGCTTTTTAATTGGCTAGCTGATTTCCCTAGATCGCCCTTTGGGTTTTCGAACTAGGATACTGTGTGTTGGCCTTATTTTTTGTCTAAGTTCTCTCTCTTGTAAAATTTTGGAGGAATCCTAGCGGACCTTTATTTGTAACCCTAACTTTTGCCTAGGTTACCCTTTATTGTTGTTCGGGTATCCTACCGGGTTGACCCTATCTTTTGTGTAGCCCCCTTAGTGGGTTTCCTACCGGGTAATTTGCCCTTTTCTTTGGCCTTTGGCTTCTCTGGGCTTTTTTTCTCTCTTTTTTTTTGTTGGGTTTATTTTTGTCATTATATTTTTTTCACAGTATTGGCGAAGCGTGACTTCCTTCATGGCTTAAGTGAAGTCTTATTTTTATGCGCTTCTAATCAGCTAACTCGATGGTGATAGCAATGACGAAGGTTCGATTATTTGGAAGCGCTTCTTATTCTTCTTTTCTTTTTATGTTTACTTAGACAGGGTTATTTATGTGGTCCAGTCAGAAGTAGAAAGAAGAGAAGCATATAGAAAGAATCATTCTTTATTAATTAATAAGGGAATATGTGCCCTAAGATGCCCGGGGGTCGGGCTCGCCCCGGGGGATAATCTCTAACGATCATGGGGTTTACATCCCTTAAGCAAAGAAAAAGATTTCCTAATGACTAGAGTGGCTCTTGACGCTTGCACCCCTCCACTTCGGAAAATGCTGCTGAGTGTGCGGAGGGGGACTTCCCTTTTGCTTTTCCGCTCGGCCCTTGAAAGGGTTATATCCTAGGCCATATTTGTGAGGATTGTCTTTGAATTACAGGGGTTCCCTCATTCCTTAGGAATCGCCCCTGACCCTTGGCCGAGGATGGTAGCCGTGCTTCAACATCATACGGGCTACCTTTGTATTTACGGGAAGTCGCTCTATACTGGCAATTTCGAGCGCTTGAAAAGATGTTTCAAGGGCCTCTTCAGCCGCATCCACATAAGGTTGGGTGGACGGTCCACTGATCAAGATATCGTCTTCTGCTTGGACCGTGACCAGTTTGTCACCTACTATGAATTTGACTTTTTGGTGGAGCATCGAAGGTACTGCCTTAGCGTCATGAATCCAAGGCCTGCCGAGGAGACAGCTGTATGCTGGAGTAATGTCCATTACATGGAAATTGACGCTGAAGGTAGTGGGTCCAACCTGGATTGGCAAATTGACCTCTCCCACTACTTCTCGTTTTGATCCGTCGAAGGCTCGAACTATGGTGCTGCTTGGGCGCAGACGGGTTCCTTGGATAGTCAACTTATCCAGTGTGCACTTAGGCATTACGTTCAAGGATGACCCGTTATCCACAAGAACTTTAGCAATGAGGTATTCCTTGCATTTAACTGAGATATGCAAGGGCTTGTTATGATTCGGCCCCTCTAGGGGGAGTTCTTCCTCTGTGAAGGTGAGGTGATCGTTTGCCGTGATGTGACCGACGATCTTCTCGACCTTTTCTTGGGATATTGTGTGAGGTACATGCGCCTCGCTCAAGACCTTCAGCAGGGCGTTCCGGTGCGGTTCCGAGCTCATTATCAAAGATAGCAACGTGATCTTTGTAGGTGTGCGATTGAGCTGGTCTATAATGGAATACTCACTTTGCCTTATAAACTGGAGTAATTCCTCTGTCTCTTCCTTGGATTCTTTATTTTCTTTTTCTTCTTCGGTCTTTTTATTTTTTCCTTTATTTTGGAGGACATTTTCCTGTGTGTCCTTGGGGGAGTAGATTCTTCCACTTCTAGTTGTGCCCCCGATGCCGGCTATGTTTGTTATTTCTTCTTTTATTGGTGAAGATTCCCCATATCTCCACGGTACAGCTTTATTTGACTCGTAGGGGAAAGGACGTGGCATAAATAGTCGCACTGGCGTCCTTGCCCCCTCTTCTTTATTCTTGAGGACCAACGGCCGAGGTTTATTTCCCTCTTGCGGTGATTCAACCGTTGGGGTGAGCTTTATTAGGAGTGGCTTTCTCTCCATTCTTCTGAGTTGGAAGACGTGTTAGTTAATCCTTCCTTTTTATTATCTTATTTATTAAGTGTGAAGGAGGGGAAATATGCAAATGCATGCTCATGTATGCAAGTAGACAAGTGTGAAATAAGGAAAAAGATTTCATTAATTCTTTGAAAGGTGTACATTCTCCTATTCCATACTACGAAGCGTCTTTTGGCAGAAACGGAAAAGCCTAAAGAAACCCACAGGCGGGTCCTGTTTTCTTTGTAATTCTCTCTCGGCTTCCCGGACATGGTGAGCGAGCGCTTCGCTTTGCTTATGGATCGCTTGGCTCATTTCTTCGCTGGATTGCTGAGCATCCTTGATCTTTGCCTCTTGATGTATGACCAAGGCTTCTAGTTCATCGAGCCTTGCAACAGCTCGGTCCTTTTCTTGCAGTACTTGGTCATATTGAGCTAGCCCGCTTTTCTCCTTAATGCGTAGCTCATAGAGACTTCGGCTGAGTTTTCTGTTGTTCTCCCGCTCTTGGCGGAGATCTATCTGAGCCTAGAGGAGCCCTTCTGACAACTCCTTGATCTTTTGAGCCTGCTGAGCTGATTCCGCCTCAAGGTGTGCTGATCTGACGGTTATCTCCTGCAGTTGGCTATTCGAGCTGGTTCTGGCAGTTTTGGACGCTCGGATAGCCTGTTCATTAGCGTCAGCACATTGGTCCTTGAGGCGCTCTATTTCATGATCCTTTTTCTTGCCCTGCCTTTGTAAACCGTCAATCGTGAGGATAGAGGCTTGTTCTTTTTCCTCAAGGGCCCGTATCTGGGCTCCCATTATCTCTACCCTCTGGGTCAAGGCATTGACTTGTGCCTGCAGCTCTTCGTTGTTGGCGATTGGCGTGGGTGTGGTGGATGGTCGGGCCATCTCTCTTCTTCTCCTCCATGCCTCATAGTCATCGGTGACGAGTTACCGAGCTTTTCCTAGCTCTCTGTCTCCCATGTAGGCTGGCCTTTCCCATGCTTTCCTCATAGTCGGTGAGTTGGCGATTGTGCATGGGTCTCCAAAGAAGCACGATCCTCAGAGTTCCCCTTGGGAGATAGTAGTTTGAGTCCTCATGAGTTGCCTCATAGCTACTCTAGGTGAGTAGGCTATACAACCCCTGAGTCCTATCAAGGGTACATTCGGATAGCTCCCGCATCTGACAAGAACTGGACCGGGTCGGAACCAAGGGCAGACCCAAGATATGCTGTTGGCGTCCTTTTATTCTAACTCATCCCTCCATTCTACAGTCAGGCGTCGTTGGAGGGGGATTTTGGAGAAGCTTCTCAAGGGGTCGGGGAATATCCCCATATGACTGGAGGCGTAAAGGTGCGTGATGCTCCACACATAAAGTAACGAAGAGCAGCAACGGAGTGTTCTCCCTTGCTTCTGATGGCAGAAATCCACCGAAAGTAAGGTGTCGGCAAGAATAGCAGGTAGGGGACTCTTCGAGTTCACGTCCCAAGCGAAGAAAGCGTCCATGACGGCTTGATCAATCGTGTCGAGGTGGAAGGGGAACAGGATTGTTCCGAAGATTAATAGCGCCAGGGTTTTGTTGAAGGCAACCCACTCTGCCCTTTCAGCCAAGTAGGACAGGTGGTCTTCTAACATTGATACTTTCCATCCCTGGATGTTCCCCTTCTTTATCAGGGTACTTTGTCGGTACGGTAGATGGATAAGGGCAGCGACTGGTGCTGCAGGAGTATACGCCTCATGGCGGATATGAACCCCGACTGACTTGGGCCATCTCAACATTATTTCATACTCCTCTAATGTGGGCACCATGTCGAACTGTAGAAATTCAAAGCACCGCAGACTGGAGTTCCAAAAGTGAATTAGTACCCTGAGGAAGACTTGATCGACATTGATCTTTAGGAGGTCCAAAATTCGTCCATAGGACTTTTCAAAATCATCGCGGACCTCCGGTGGCATCGTTGCACTAAGCCGTTCTAGCTTCTCAGTATGGCTTCGGAGAATATCCACCTTCCCCACTTGTCTACTTGTCCCCTCCATTTTCTAAAACCAAAATGTATGTTTTGATGAAGATGATGTTTATTGAATGTGAGTGTCTATTTTACTATTTATCATGTTTTTCTGTATGGTATTTGCATATTTTTTCGAAAGAATAAACTATCTATATGAATGTTTTATGAATGCAATATTTTTGGACCAGGTCTTATTTGTGAACTTTGGAAAAATGAATTTTTATTTTTATTTGTTTATTTTTATTTTATAGCCTTTTATCTCTTCTATCGGAATTGCATGGCTACTTAGCTTGCAAAGAACCTGAAACCAGGCTAGCTAAAAGGCAGACTGTCCGAGATAAAGTATGGCTTTATGCGAAAGAATATTTATCGTCCCTTATCTCTTCTGTCGGAACTGCGTGGCTACTTAGCTTACAAAGAACCTGAAACCAGGCTAGCTAAAAGGCAGACTGTCCGAGATAAGGGTGTTTATTTGTAAAATATATTTTTGGTGATTTTGTTCTGTTGTTTTGTTTATGCAACATACAAATGCAACAAACATATGCACACACAATTCGACCATCCCCGAACAGGCGAGACTTCGTTTTTATCGAGGTAGGGTTTTCCTGCAGAAAAGTGCATTGGACAGGGTAGGTTCTAGTTGTTCTCACCAGGCTAAGGCCCCCAAGGTGCCCCCATTATAGGGTCCCCACTCTCCAGCTGTCCAACCATGCTCAGCACTAAGGCCAAAGTCGGTCTTGTTGCCAAAAGAGGAAGGTTATCACCTTGAGTGGTGGTTTCCGATCACACTGGTGGGCACAAGGCCCTAACTGCAACGAACCGTACCTGCCACCCACTCCCTATGGTTATCTCACTTGTCCCCGGGTATAGGGGGAACTGTTGTGTGCAAGGGTTTGTGTGCAGTTTATATTTCAAGCAATTTGCAAGTATAAACAATCAACGATTTATTAAAGCCAAACAATAAAACATGTTATAAATACAAGTTAAGGGCAAAAGTGTTATTTTCTTGGTTTATTTATTGTTTAAGCCGGCCCATCACTAAATGGGATTAACTCTCTAGGCTTCCCCAGTGGAGTCGCCATCTGTCGCCGCCTCCCCGAAAACGGGGGCGCGGTCGGAGCGACGCGATGGTTATTTCGACCCTCTTGTTTTTCGCGTTTTTTATGGGTGGTTACAACGCCTTTAGGTTGTCCGATAACCAGGCTAACCTAGGGGCGAGGTTTTCAAAAGTATCCCTGAGTTGTCCGATAACCGGGCTAACCCAGGGATTTATTTGGTTGGGTTCTATGGAGTCGCCACCGATATTTTTACCATAAACATCGGAAAAGGGGTTTAAAACGACATTGGTTTTCGAAAACCAACTTTGGTCATTAGAACCAGAGTTGGGTAAGGGAGTTGGTTATGTGCAAAGGGAGTATTAGTCCCTTTACGACGCCCCTTTTGGGTTCCCTATGACAGGTCGGCTTATTTTATTGATAAACTAGAAAAATACACTTTCGCCCTTTTTTTATTCTACGGAATTTAAAAGTATGACTACATGGCCCTAATATCTATTGCATAATTTAAGATAAAAACGGTAAAGGTGAAGGGAAAGAATTTGAACCTTCGAAGCACGCTTTTTATATTAATTCTCTAAAAAATAGGGTGTTTTATGACAACCTTTCACTCTACAAGACGTCGGAAAACCTCTTGAACGCCGAAAATCACTCTTGAAAGCACTCAGAAGCTCCGGAAATGCGTCGGAGGGATTCTAGAGAGAAGTTTTTTAGAGAGAAGGGAGAGCTATGCAGCTGTGGTGTGTGGAAATGAGGGGGGGGAGAGCCCTATTTATAGGTTTTCGCGCTGTCAGGTGGTGAGACCGCCGTTCTCGTCTGACAGGGTCGAGACCGCCGTCTCGTCCAACGAGATCGCCGTCTCGACCTGTCAAAATGGCGAGAACGCCGTCTGGGTGAACGAGACCGCCGTCTCGTTCTTCGTAGGTGGCGAGACCGCCGTCTCGTTAAGCGAGACGGCGGTCTCACCTCCTACGTGAAGCGAGACGGCGGTCTGGGTTGTCCAGAAGGCGGTCTCGTCCCTTCAAAGCGAGAAAACTTATTTTTTGGTACAGAAACTCCCTCCTATCCTAGTATGGGGCCTAATAGTCTCTCCTAATGGCTTGTTAGGCTTGTCCATCTTCAAATAGGAGGTCTTCTGGTCTTTATTTGGAGGCCGGGCAAGATTTGGGGTCTACAAGGCGTATAGTCAACAAGAGGATTGAAATCCCTAAAGCAAGGAAAAAGGGACACTGTATGACAAAGAGTGCTCTACAAAAAGAAAAAGAAAAGAGAAAGAAAGAAACTACTCTTCGGTCACAAGAAGTCCGGTATGGTACAGCATGTACAAAAGCACAGATCAGGAGGCACTCGGCGCTACAAGACACGTCGGTTAAATCCTTCTGAAATATTAACCAAAGTAGGAATTATAGGACATCAAACATGAAAACATTTGCATGCATAAAATGTTTTTGAACCAGGTCCTATTTCTTATGCAAAAAAAAAAAAAAAAAACCCCGAAAATTCGAGACCGCCGTCTGGATATTCCAGACCGCCGTCTCGGTTCCCTTTCAAATCGAGACCGTCGTCTCGAGAAACCAGACCTCCGTCTCGACTTAGGCAAAGTCGAGACCGCCGTCTGGGTTATCGAGACCGCCGTCTCGATCTGTTGGCAAAACGAGACCGCCGTCTCGACCTCCCAGACGGCGGTCTCGACCTGAAGAAAAATCCTATATAAAGGGGGCGCGCTTGGGGGGTTTCCTCACAACTCTCCAAGCCTCCAACACTCATATTTTGCTCTCCCAATCCTTCCCCACTCAAGATGTTCAGCAGAAGTGGCTCCAGGAAGAGAAGGAGCACCGCTGGTGCTAGCAGCTCGGCACCACCGCCACCCCCAGACCCTTCTCAACTTCAACCACAACACCAGGCCCGCCTGGACAACCTCAGAAATTACCAGTGGCACTCCCTGCTGACACTGGACTTCGGCATCTTGGCCGAGTTCGGATGGGAAGAAGACGTCCAAGCACACATCGATAGCATCGGGTGGGGTTTTCTGCTACAGCCTCCACCCATTCATGTGTACCCACAAGCGGTACTCGAATTTCTGGCCTCGGTCTCTCTCATTGAGATCCCCTCTATGGCCTCAGGCATGCAGCCCACCAAAATGGTCAACTATTTTATGGGTGGGCAATACCACACTACCACTTTGGAGGAATTCAATGTGTCCATTGGATTCATCCGTCCTGAGGCAGCGTTAACTCGGGAGTACCGTGAGGCCATTTGCTCTAGGCCCACCAACCTCATCGCTGCTGAGATGTGGCATGAGCTCACAGGAGCCACCACATTGCCCTCATTAATGAGGGGTCTGCACTCCCCCCACCACTCCGCATCTGCCACAAGCTGCTGACAGGCACCATCCATGCAAGAAAAGAGAGTCAGGGGAAGATATCCCTCCCTGACCTCTTTGTCCTCTATTGCATGCACCCGAGACGGCGCTGCAATCCCGGTACTTCCTCCCGAGGGCCCCGAAGGACTTTGGGAGTAGATCCACAGGGGCCATCCTTGTGGCTCCCCTCATCACCCCTCTAGCGGAGAGAATGGGGTGCCCGGCCGGGAAGAGCTGGCCCGCACTCGCGACCCGAGCCCATCAACGGGCCATCGTCGGTCGGCATGGGGATGCCGATACGTCGGGAAGTCGGTTCGCCCCGCATCCCACCCCGGACTTTGAGCTGGACCTCCGGGGAATAGTGGCGATGCAGGATACGCCCACATCTCCCAACTCCCAGCAACAGCAGCAGCAGCAACAGCAACAACCACCACCGTACACGGAGGACTTTGCTGGCCTCCACCAACACATGAACGATCTGAGCCAGCAGTTCGGCCAAATAGCGATATGGCAAGAGCAGCAGACCCAGTGGCGGCAAGTCCAAGACGTTCACCAACAGGCCTTTCAAGAGGGCCAAGATGAGATCCGCCAAGAGCAGCAGAGGATGCGGCAGGAGTGGACGACGTTCCAAAAAGATTACAACGATGAAGTCCAGGAACAAATCGACTTCCGCTACCACATGTATAAACATTTTCCCTACCGCACCCCTTCTGATGATGATGACTCTTAGGGTCTGTACTAGTTAAAATAAAAGTCGCTGTAATAAAATTTCCTATGAATAAAATTTTATTTCTCGCATCCTTTGCCTTCTTTTGCAAAAGCCAGCATAACAAAAAAAAAAAAGCTTAAAAAAGAAAAAGGCACACGCTCAATAAAAAGCCAGAATCCAAAATCGCGAGAAAAAAGAGATAAAACTGCGAGAAAAAGGCAGGATTAAAACAACTACCTTAACCAAACAAAATTTTGACTATCAAGCAAAAGTCGAACAAAACAAAGAAAACCCGACCAACCAGCAAGAGTCGGATAACCACCACGAAAAAACAAAAATCCCCAACAACCAATAGAGCTGGATGAACAACAAACCAGATTTCCGGCAACCCGGATGACCATTCCAGAAAGGTCCAAACCACAAACACAGAAGTCACCCCTCAGGGAGACGGCGCATGGTCAGAATCAGTAAGCCGCCACCACGGCCAAAGGATCGGCTACCGCAAGATGGAGCATCCGGAGGCTTAACCACCGAGATGGGGGTGCGTACTCATCGAGCCTTACGAGAAGAGGGCTTACCGGGCGGGGTTCATACTCGTCAAACCAGATGAGGGTTCGTTCTCATCAGCCGAAGGGGTCAGCTACCGCGTCAAAGGAGCATCCCAGAGGCACACAACACATCTCCCCAGAAGGTCATCCACCGCAAAGACGGAGTATCTGAAGGGAAACCGAGCAAGAGGGTCAACTCCTTTACCCTCCAGTCGATCACCTCAGCACAAAAGGCTAGCAGTCGACTGGTCGGGAAAAGGGGGGGCAGCTGTAGACCCTAAATCTTGCCCGGCCTCAGAATAAAGTCAGAAAGCATCCTATTTGAAGACGGCCGAAGCTTAACAAGTCATTAGGAGAGACTATTAGGCTCCCGTACCAAGATAGGAAGGTTTTTTGGCCCGAAAATAAAGTTTCTCGCCCTGAAGGGACGAGACCGCCGTCTCGTCTCAACGCCAGGACGAGACTGCCGTCTCGATTGTCCAGACGGCGGTCTCGTCACCTGCAAAAGTCGAGACGGCGGTCTGGGTTTCCCAGACGGCGGTCTCGATTCCTGCAAAAGTCGAGACGGCGGTCTGGATTTTCCAGACGGCGGTCTCGATTCCTGCCTAGTCGAGACGGCGGTCTGGATTATCCAGACGGCGGTCTCGACCTCTGCCATGAACGAGACGGCGGTCTGGACTTTCCAGACGGCAGTCTCGACCCTGTCAGAGGAAACGGCGGTCTCGACCTGTCAGGCGCGAAAAACTATAAATAGGGGTCCTCCCCCCCTCATTTCCACACAGAATCAACATAGCTCTCCTTTCTCTCTAGACTTTCTCTCTCTAAGAATCCCTCCGAGGCATTTCCGGAGTTTCTGAGTGTCTCTAGGCATAAATTGAGCGTTCTAAATCTCCTTTAGAATCCCTCCGAGGCATTTCCAGAGTTTCTGAGAGTTGTAGAGTGAAGGGTTGCCAAAACGCACCCTCTCTTTTAAAATATAAAAGCTTGCTTTGGAGGTGCATATTCTCCCTCTCTATTTTTATTACTGCCATTTAAATTACGCAATAAAAGCTAGGGCCATGTAGTCATAAACTTAAATTCCGCATAATAAAAGGGTAAAAGCGCATTTTTCCAGTTTAATTATTTATTCAAAGTAGCCGGCCTATCATAGGGAACCCGAAAGGGGCGTCGTAAAGGAACTAACACTTCCTTTACACGTAACTAACTCCCTTACCCAACTCTGGTTCTAATGACCAAAGTTGGTTTTTGAAAACCAACGCCTTTTTAAAACCCCTTTTCCGATGTTTATGGTAAAAATATCGGTGGCGACTCCATAGAACCCAAATTAAATAAGTCCCTGGGTTAGCCCGGTTATCGGACAACCCAGGGATACTTTCGAAAACCTCGCCCCTAGGTTAGCCCAGTTATCGGACAACCTAAAGGCGTTGTAACCACCAATAAAAAACGCGAAAATAAAGAGGGTCGAAAAAACCATCGCGTCGCTCCGACTGCCCCCTTTGGGGAGGCGGCGACAAGGGCTTACCAGACGGGGGTTCATACTCGTCAAACACCAAATGGGGGTGCGTACTCATCGGACCTTATAAAAGGGGGCTTACTAGACAGGGGTTCATACTCGTCAACACCAGATGGGGATGCGTACTCGTCGGGCCTTACAAAAGGGGGCTTACCAGATGGGGATTCATACTCATCACACACCAGATGGGGGTGCATGCTCATCAAGCCTTACAAAAGGGGGCTCAAACCGGATTGGGGTTCGTACTCATCAACTGAAGGGGTCAGCTACCGCATAAAAGGAGCATCCCGGAGGATCACACTTAGCATCCAGAAGGTCAGTTACCACAACCAGGAAAGCAACCGAAGGACAACCGGGCAAGAGGGTTAACTCCTTCACCCTCCAGCCGATATTAATGGCATATTGAGCCAACAGTTAGCTAGTCCGATGAAGGGGGGTAGTTGTAGACCCCAAATCTTGTCCGGCCTCAACATAAATAACAGAAGACTTCCGTTCGAAGATGGGCAAGACCTAAAGGGTCCCTAGGATAGACCAATAGGCCCCATATCAGAGTAGGAAGGTTTTTTGTATAGAAAAAATAAGAAATTCTACCTAGAAGGCCGAGACCGCCATCTCGTTTGGCGAGACCGCCATCTCGCCACTCGCCAATGGTGAGACCACCGTCTCGTTTTGCGAGATGGCTGTCTCGTTTGGTGAGACAGTCTTCTTGCCACTCGCCAATGGCGAGACGGCCTTCTCGCCATTTGGCCAAACTGAGCGAGTCCTTTTCTTTCTTTGATACGGAGCTCAGAAAGGTTTGCGCTATGTTCTTGGGTTGTTTCCCACCATCTTTACGCTTCAGACCGAGTCATTATGAGGTCATCTTGCATCATCTTGATCGTTTGTGTCTGTTTTGCGTGCTAGGCCTCAAGATGTGTTATTTTGGCATTCATTTCCCGAAGTCAACTATCCGGATCGAGCTTTGGAACCTTCGGCGCTTGGTTAGTCTCCTCCTCGAAGTTAGCACGTTTAATCTTGAGGTGCTCTATTTCTTGGTCTTTCTTCTTGGATTGCCTTTGTAGACCATCGATGATGAGGGTAGATTCTTTCTCTTTTTCCTCAAGGGTCCTCAACTGGGCTCCCATGACTTCTACCCTCTTGGTCAAGGCATCGACTTGTGCTTGCAACTCTTCATTTGATGACGACGGGACAGCTGGAGCGGATGGTTGTGACACCCCTCTATTTCTTCTCCACTCTTCATAGTCTTGGGAAACAAACACTCGAGCCTTGACAAGCTCTCTATCTAACATGTATATTGGTTTCTCCCATGCTCTTTGGATGGCAGACGCACCTTCAAAGCTATTGGAGTCACAGAAGAAACATAATCATCCAAGCTCTTCTTGTGATGGCACGGTTTGGGTCCTTATGAGCTGCCTCATAGCTATCTTTGGGGAATAGGCTATGCAACCCCTAAGGCCCAATAATGGTATGCTCGGGTAATCCCCGCATCGAATGAGAATCTGGTCGGGTCAGAACCAAGGGCAGATCCAAGATATATGCTTTATATTCCAATGTTCCAATTCAACCTTCTATTCCATAGCATGACGACGGTGGAGAGGGATCTTTGAGAAGCTTCTCAAAGGATCGGGGAAATCCCCCATGTGGCTTGAGGCATAAAAATGAGTGATGCCCCAGACATACAACAACGTTGAGCAGCATCTAAGTGTTTTTCCTTGCTTCCAATGACAGAACTCTACTGAAAGCAAGGTGTCGGTAATAAGTGTAGGCACGGGACTCTTCGAGTGTACGTCCCAGGTGAAGAAGGCATCCATAGCAGCATGATCCACGGTATCAGTGTGAAAGGGAAATAAGACAATCCCAAACACAATCAATGCTAGAGTCTTGTTGAAGGCAGGCCAATCTTCCTTATCAACCAAGGATGATAGATAGTCTTTGAGCAGTGAAGTCTTCCACCCTCGGATACTCCCTTTTCCCATTAGGGTAGACTGATGAGGTGGAAATCAGATAAGGGCGGCGACGTTATTCACTGAAATATAAGCTCTGCGGCTAATGTAGACCCTGGTTGATTTGGGCCATCAGATCATGAGCTCATATTTCTCTAAGGTCGATACCAAATCAAACTGCGGGAACTCAAAGCAATGTAAACCGGAGCTCCAAAAGTGGATCAAGACTCTGACGAAGACGTGGTTAACACAAATCTTCAAGAGGTCGAGAACCTGTCCATAGGATTTCTCAAAGTCGAAACGGTGGCATCAATGTACACAAATGCTCTAACCTCTCTACACGGTATCGAGGAACGTCCACTTTTCCCAATTGCCTACTATTGGATCCCTCCATCAACTAAAAACAAAATGCATGTTATGAGCATGATGTTTGGGTGAAAGCATGCATGTAGGCGTTTTTTTTTTCCTAAACATTATCATGTTTTATTTTCTAACATAATGCATGATAGTGTTTGGGATTTTTGTACAAATATATTTTTTATTTTTGTACTTGGTTTTTTATGCAGAAAAAGGGAAACTTCCTATATGGATGTCATGAATTTGATGTTATCATTATGAAGGGGGTCCCATTATTTCTATTTTTTATGTAATTATTTTATTTTTGAAATAAATGTTTAGTGTGGGATGGATATGCCTTAAGACAATGACTTTGGTATCCTCCTTGAAGCTTACGCTTCATGGAGCACCACACCCACTTCGGTGTAATGGTTCCTTCCCCATCATGAATTGACAAGTATAACGAAGGTTACCACACCTTAACACACTTTTTCCTACCTTGTCATAGATTGGCAAGTATAATGAAGGTTACAAACGCACTTGGGTCTCTTTTGCTTTTGTCTTAAGGATATCTAGTGCCCCTAGAATGAATATATTTATTTATGAGAGTCTTTATTAGGATGATGTGTATAGGGATGGCAAAATGGGGTCAGGCCCGGCGGGCTGGCCCGCCAGCCTGCCATAATATGGCATGGCGAGTTGGTGATTTTAGCCCACCCGCCCGCATTGGCCCACCCCACAAGCCTGCCAACCCGTCGAGCCAACCTGCGGGACGGGGCGGGCTGGCCCACAACCCACCTAATCAATAAAAAAACAATTTTTTATTGTAATAAAGTTAATTATAAAGATAATACATAAATTTAAAAATTTTAAAAAGAGAATTAAAAAAGTTTCACTCTCATAAAAAATATTCTCCTTACTCGAAACACAATCTTCTCTCTCATGTTCTCCTTGTTCATCCTAAGCACCGATTATTTTTATCCTTATGACTTGAATTAAAGGTGTAAGAATTACTCAACCAAGAATAATGTGAAGTTTTATCAAATAAAAAAGATATAGGTATTTAAATTTTTCAATATAAAAAATATAAATTTTATAAGTTTTAACGTTATATATATATATATATATATATATATATATATATATATTGTTATTATTTATTATATATATATATATATATATATATATTGAATTATTGACAAACAAATAATAATCTTATTATTAAATTATTGAAAATTTTGATTTTAAAAAATAAATTATTTTTTTCTAAATTATGGTGGGCCAAAGTCTACAATCCATCATGACTATAAAGGGCCAGCCGCTCGCCCCGCTTTTGACGGGCCAAAGGTGGGGCGGGCCAAAGCGGGCGGATCGACCTGTTTTGCCATCCCTAGATGTGTATGCATACTTTCCTTATGCATTTATTTTCTCTCTTAGTTTTTACCACTCTTGAAATGATAAGGGTATGAATGATTTGACTTTGTCAAAATCTTTTTATTAAATTTTTTTATTTTTTATGTTTTGTTATTTTTTGTAACCCTTTATCTCTTCTGTTGGTCAACGTGACTACTTAGCTTTCAAAGAACCTGGAACCAGGCTATCTTAAATTAAGACTGTCCGAGATAAAGTTGGTTATAACAAAAAGGTTTTTGCTTGTTTTTATAACTCCTTATTTCTTCTGTTAGTCAATGTGACTACTTAGCTTTCAAAGAACCCGAAACCAGGCTAGGTTAAATGAAAACTGTTCAAGATAAAATTGGTTATAGCAAGAAAGACAGTTATATATATATATATATATATATATATATATATATAGTATATATATATATATGTGTGTGTTTTAAGATGTCGCTGTCGTCAAAATGAGGCGGTCGGAGCGACGCGATGGTTCCGACTTTTCAATTTTTGCATTTTTATTGGTGTGGTTACAACGCCTTTAGGTTGTCCAATAACCGGGCTGAACCTAGGGGCGAGGTTTTCGAAAAGGTGCTCTTGGATTTTCCGATAACCGGGATAACCCAAGAACTAACTTTGAAGGGTTCTTCTGGAGTCGCCACCGACGTTTTTACCAGAAACATCGGAAAAGGAGTGAAAAGGCGTTGGTTTTCGAAAAACCAACTTTGGTCATTAGAACCAAAGTTGGGTAAGGGAGTTAGTTACGTGTAAGGGAAGTGTTAGTTCCCTTACGATGCCCCTTTCGGGTTCCCTATGATAAGCCAGCTATTTAAATAAGTAAACCGGTGAAAATACGCTTTTACCATTTATTTGCAGAATTTAAAATTCTGACTACATGGCCCTAATATCTATTGCATAATTAAAAATAAAGCGGTAAAGGAGAGAGAGAGTGTGTAGAAACCTCCGAGGCAAGCTTTCTATTAATTCTTTGAAAATTAGGGTGCTTTTTGGCAGCCCTTCACTCTTTACAGTGCCGGAAACCTCTCAAAAACGCTATAAAAACTCTTAGAAACTCTCAGAAACTCCGGAAATGCTTCGGAGGGGTTCTAGGAAAAGAATTTTATGAAGTGACAAGAGAGAGAATGGAAGAACTTTGTGAAATGAGGGGAATGGCGCGGCTATTTATAGGGATTCGCGCCTGTCAGGTTGAGACGGCCATCTCGTTTGACAAGGTCGAGACGGCCGTCTCGCCACTTTCGCAAGGTGAGACGGCGGTCCCGAATACGAGACGGCGGTCTCGACCCTAAAAGGTGAAAATCCTTATTTACATGTAGAAAATCCCTCCTATTCTAATATGGGGCCTAATAGTCTCTCCTAATGGCTTCTTAGGCTTCATCCATCTTCAAAAAGGAGGTCTTATGGTCTTTATTATGAGACCGGGCAAGATTTGGGGTCTACATAAGAGTTTTTGTTTATTTTACCTGTTGTATGATTATGCTATGCAAAAACAAATACAACAAACATATGCATATACAATTCACTCATACACGAATAGAGCGACGACGTTTCATCACGAGATAGGGGTATCCTACAGAAAAGTTCATAGTAAGGGTAGGTTCTAACTGTCCTCGCTAAGGCCAGGTCCCCAAGGTGCCCCCATTAAAGGGTTCCCATAGTCTCTCAGCCCTCAAACCTTGTGTGGCTCAAGGCCATGTCAACGTCCTGCAGACTGAGAGAGGAGGGAAATCACCTTGAGTGGTGGTTTTTGACAACGACCTGTTGGCACTAAGGCCATTACCACGATCGACTGTACATGCCACCCACTTCCTAAGATTTATCGCTCATGCCCCCGGGTATAGAGGGACTTTTGTGTACAAAGGATTGTGTACAGTTTGTATTTCAAACAATTGCGAAAAATAAACATACAACAGTTACTAAAGTCATACAAATAAAACATGTTATAGAAACAAAAAAGGGTAAAGGTGTAATTTCAAATCTTTTATTTTATTTTGAATTAATCCATCACTAAATGGGATCAACTCTTTAGGCTTCCCCAGTGAAGTCACCATCTGTCGCTGTCGTCCTCCCCGCGTCGATAGGCGCAGGAAAATGATAAATGTGAGCAGTAGCAATGTGATGGTTTGTGACTCGCGTTTTCGTAAAGTAAATGGTCATCACTTTTAGGATTCTCGTTAACCAAACTATCCTTAAAAGCGAGGTTTTCGTAAAAAGGGGTTCTTATGGAGTCGTCACCAATGTTTTAACCAAAAATATTGAAAAAGGAAAAAAGAAAAGGTGTTGGTTTATAAAGCCAACTTTGGCCATTATAACCAGATTTGAGTAAGGGAGTTAGTTACGCGTGGGGAAGGTGTTAGCACCCCACAACGCCCCTTTCGGGTTCCTTATGACGGATTACTTTAGAAAATAAAGATTCTAGAAATTATGTCTTTACCATATTTATTTACTTGCGGTATTTAAATATCTACATGGCCCTAATTTCTAATGCACATAAAGGAAAACAATAAAAAGAAAGCAATAAAAGAGAAGGAATGGAAAAGAACCTTCGAAGCGAGCTTTTTATAAATCTCGAAACTTGAGGAATCTTTTTGGCAGTCCCCTCGCTCTACAAGAATGCTTCTCCCTCGAACCAATAAAATTTTAAACTCCC
>OY731402.1:43587446-43687451 GCA_963425845.1 Sphenostylis stenocarpa | reverse complement strand
GGGATCAAATTTTCAAGTGAGACGGTCGTCCCACTCCTCGGTTGGCTGCCCCAAAGGAAAATTTTCAAGTGAGACGGCCGTCCCAACCCAGACGACCGTCCCACCACTCCTAGCTCCTCCTATATATGTTAGGCGCGGATCCTTGCTTTGGTACCCCATTCCAAGCATTCCATCTTGCTTCTCCTCCCTTTCTACACACTTTTAGCATCCTTAAGTGAGTAAGGCATACAATGGAACATGGAGAGGCTACATCCAGGAGAAAACGCACCAGAACATTCGCTAGAGGAACTCCTGTCACCAACACTTTGCTGGCAGAACCACATCAACAAAGCATGGCAAATATCCAACAATTTTCCTGGCATCCCATGCTACGGTTGGATTTTGAAATCCTAGCTACATTTGGCTGGGATCAAGATGTTAGAAGGTTCATCCACAACATAGGATGGGATTTTCTGCTTCGTGAGCCACCTACTCGAATCCACCGTACTGCTACGCTGGAATTCCTTGCCTCCGTCAATCTGGTGGAGATGCCGTCCACGACTGCCGGAGTGCCACCTACTCAAGCCGTCTCCTATTGGATGGACGGGGCATACCGGACTACTTTTCTGGATGACTTTAATGTCATAATGGGTTTTTGCCAATGAGCAGACACGAGGACACCAGAATATAGATCTGCATATCTCGAGAAACCCACTGCTCTCACTACCACCAGCATGTGGAAAGAAATTACCGGAGCACATACGCTGCCATCACATCTGAAGGGTGCATCTTTCTCTCCGCCACTCCGCATATGCCATAAACTGCTATCCGGGACCATACATAGCCGAAAGGAAAGCCAAGGGAAGGTAACGCTGCCTGACCTTTTTATTGTCTATTGTATGCATCAAGGGCATCGATGCAACCCAGGATATGCCTTCCTGAAAGCCATAAAGGATTAGGGAACTCGTGGCTCAGCAGGAGCCATCATGGTTGCTCCCTTTCTCACCCCTTTAGCTGAATATTGGGGATGCACGGACGGAGAAGACCTCCCAGCTAGCCTCCAACTAGAGCCGATTAACGGAGGAACACTGGTCCACATGAACATCCTTAGTCAACAAGGATCAGGGTTTATTTTAAACCCCATAATCTCGATTTCGCTGGATATGCGTGATTTCGATACACCACAGGACATCCCTGCGACTTCGGAATCCCAGCAGCAATCATACGATCCAGACTTCGCCGGCTTATACCGACGTATAGATGATGAGCATGCCTACATGGAAGGGCAGTTCCAGTTCATGCGACAGCAGTTCAGTCAGCTGACCATGAGGCAAGATAGGACCGATCGTCAAATAAAAAATTTGGTCCAAACTCAGGCAAGGTTCCAACGCCGCATACTCCGCCGCATCCCTTCGCCAGCACCATCCTCCCATTCTAGCCCAGAAGCAGATGATTAGGAGGTCTTTAGATATTTTCTAGTAGTTTAAAAATGCTTGAATGTATCACCAAGAAAAAAAAAGAAGTAATAAATAAAAGTTGTTATTTCTGTTTACATTTCAAAATGCCCACGTGTACAAAAAATTATAAAATAAAAAGGCACACGTGATATATTAAAAAGCCAGATTTCAAATAACTCACGATAAAAATCAAAATCGCGAAAGAAAAAGGCGAAATCAAAACCATTTCAGCAGAATAAAGAGCTTCAAGGAAACTAGCTCCAACTTTCTACCCCAATAAAAGAGGGTAATACCGAAAAAGGCCAACGGAAAGGCTCGATGATCCCAAATGGATCCTTGCCTACTCCAAAGGCAAAACAAAAATTACTTCATGACTCAGCACCACCACATGAGTCGTCAAAAAAGAGTCATTTGAAGCTTCAATCAACATCCTTCCATCTAAGAAAAAGGAAGTCATCAACATGAAAAAGCCAACGGAAAGGCTTGATCATCCCCAAGCGAATCATGCCTACTCCAGAGGCAAAACAAAAATTACCTCACGACTCAGCTGCATCACCACAAGAGTCATCGAGCACACTCATCCAAAAATCTCCGCCACTTCTCCAAAGGAGAATAAGGACTACACAAGAGTCCATCAAAGAAAATACGGAGTCAAATCCTCCATATCACCATGGGGCAACAAAAATAAAAGAAAAACCTTTCATTCCCCAATAGAGGCACAAAAATAAAGGCTGAATAAAAATTCCCAAGTAGAGCTTTTCAGAAAAGTCTCCAAAAAGGAGAAAAAGAGGAAAATCCCTTCATCCCGCTCAATAAAGAACTTCACAAAGCCAAGAGCCAGGACTCCGTCATAAAAACCATTATCAAAGTTGGATCCCCAGGAAGCTGACAAACTCCTTGGTGAATCTCCAAAAAAAAAAGAGAAAAAGAAGAAAATCTCTTCATTCCGCTCAATAAAGAGCTTCACAAAAGTCAGGAGCCAAGACTCCATCATAAAAAATCAAATCAAAGATTGGATCCCCAGGAAGTCAATAAACTCCCCAGGATCGCCAAAAAGAAAAGAGAAAAAATAAATCTCTTCATCCAGCAGATAACAGAAGAAAAACCCAGTGTGCATAAAAGGCGCACACATTTAAAAGCCAAATTTTCAAAATCGCGATAAATACAAAATCGCGAGGAAAAGATAAAAACCCATTCCCCAGCGGAATAAGAGCATAGGCGAAGCCAGCTCAAACAACAGTCAAAAACTCCATTCCTCCCTAGGGGGCAAGTCAAAATAGATCTCCGGGAAAACAATCAAATCCCCGATTAATCATCAAAAGGGAAAGACTACCCCAGTGAGCCTACGACAGAGGCAAACTACAAATTCAAATCCTCAGGGAATTAATCGCTTATAACACCCAATATGGATATCCCTAATGGAATGCAAAGCTTCCACTTCCAATGAAACCTCTGCCTACTTATAGACGAGCAAAGGGCTAATATCCCCAAGAAATGGGAAATCAACCTATGCAAGAGGCAATATAAGCCCAAAGCATAAAAGTCTTCACCAGTGCTGAAGCATTTGCCTAAAAACAAGAGACACAATCAAATCAACAAATCCTTAATGGATTCCTGCCTAAAATTAAGAGGCAATCATCAATAAACCCCGGCAAAGACCGGACGGCTAAATAGAAAAACCCGAAACCACAAATCCCCAGGAGATTTCTGCCTAAAATAAGAGGCAACCAACAAGATATCACCGGTAAAACCGGATGGCTAAACAAAAAAGCCAAAAACAAGAATCCTCGGCAGGACCGGATGGCTAAAAAGAAAAGCCAAAAACAAGAATCCCCGGCAGGACCGGATGGCTAAAAAGAAAAGCCAAAAGTAAAGAATCCCCGGAGAGACCGGATGGCTAAATGAAAAAGCCAAAAAAATAAAGAATCCCCGGTAAAACCGGATGACTAAAACAGAAAAGTCAAAAAGAAAGAAAATCAATCACTCCCCATGGAATAGGCGCATGATCAAAGACAGTAAGCCGCCAACACATTTCCAAAAATCGGATGAGGGTTTGTACTCATCAATCAAAAGACTGAATGCCGAAAAAGAGCATCCCAAGAGCCTTATAGAATAGGGTTCGTACCAGGTGGGGGTAGGTACCAACAAGAGCCTTATAGAATAGGGTTCGTACCAGGTGGGGGTAGGTACTCACCAGAGCCTTATAGAATAGGGTTCGTACCAGGTGGGGGTAGCTACCCACAAGAGCCTTATAAAATAGGGTTCGTACCGGGTGGGGGTAGGTACCCACAAGAGCCTTATAGAATAGGGTTCGTACCAGGTGGGGGTAGGTACCCACAAGAGCCTTATAGAATAGGGTTCGTACCAGGTGAGGGTAGGTACTCACCAGAGCCCTATAGAATAGGGTTCGTACCAGCAAGAGGATAGTTCAGTGTTGAGCACCTCGGAAGTAAGTACCCTCAAGAGTTTAGCAGAATGCAAGCTCATACCAGGTGAGGGTAAGTACTCACCAAAGCCTTGCAGAACAAGGTTCATACCAGGTGGGGGTAGGTACCCACAAGAGCCTTATGAAATAGGGTTCACACCAGATGAGGGTAGGTACTCATCAAAAAGCAGATTCATACCTAGTGGGGGTAGGTACCCACAAGAGTCTAGTGAAATGCGGACTCATACCTGGTGAGGGTAAGTACTCACCAGAGCCTTATAAAAGAAGGCTCAAACCAGATAGGGGTTAGTACCTATCAAAAATATTTATCATCCGGAGGATAAGCAAACTTCAAGCGAAGGAGCATCTGAAGGATAAACGGGCAAAAAGGGTTAACTCCTTCCCCTATCAACTAACTTTGTTGGCATATTAGGCAAACAATTAGTCAGGCAGGTGAAGGGGGGGGGGGGGGCAGCTATAGACCCCTAATTTTGCCCGGCCTCTCAATAAAGGCTAAGGAGACTTCCTATAACAAGACAAAGCTTGCCCGGCATCTCAATAT
Organism: Sphenostylis stenocarpa; assembly: GCA_963425845.1. Lineage (NCBI taxonomy): Eukaryota > Viridiplantae > Streptophyta > Magnoliopsida > Fabales > Fabaceae > Sphenostylis > Sphenostylis stenocarpa. The sequence goes on along the minus strand of OY731402.1, from coordinate 43,683,028 downwards.
AGGCCAAGAAGACTTCCTATATGAAGATAAAGCTTCAATGGACGTTTATCGGCATCAATCGACGTCTGAATAAAGAAAGGAAAGCTTCTCGGGGGTCCCAGAACACAAAATCTGGCAAAAACAGTCGAGATGGCCGTCCCAGAAGTTGGGACGGCCGTCCCAGAAGTCCAGACGGTCGTCCCAAGTTCTAGACGGCCGTCCCAACTTGTTTTGAGGCTCGAGACGATCGTCCCAAATGCCAAACGGCCGTCGCAACTTCCCCAGATGACCATCCCTGATTTCCAAGCTCCAGACGGCCGTCCCAAGCTGCCAGGCTGCGAAAACTATAAATAGGAGGCTCATTTGCCACATTTTCACACTCCAGACACTTGTCTTCTCTCCCTACTTCGAATGAACTCTCCGATTGCCTTAAAAAGGTAACAATCGGTTAAGGAATTGTATTCCAGCATTCGATTCTTCTTTAAAATTTAGTCGAGTCGATAGTGTATTCGGGGAGGAGAGTCTTTGTAGAGCAGGGGATTGCCAAAACGCATCCTCACAGTTAAAGATTTGCAATACAAAGCTTGCTACGGAGGTTCTTTTCACTTCTCTTCTCTTTTATTGCTTTATTTATTGCTTTATGTATGCAATATGAAATAAAGTCATGTAGATAGTCATTTTTTAATATTATGCAATAAAATAGGGTAATAGCATAATTTCTCATAATCTTCACTTAATGAATGAATCCGTCATAGGGAACCCGAAAGGGGCGTTGTGGGGTGCTAACACCTTCCCCACACGTAACTAACTCCCTTACCCAACTCTGGTTATAATGGCCAAGTTTGGTTTTTATTAAAATCAACGCCTTTTTATCCTTTTCCAATGTTATCGGTCAAAACATTGGTGGCGACTCCATAAGAACCCCTTTTCGAAAACCTTGCTTTTATTAGAGGATAGTTCAGTTGTTGAGCACCTCGGAAGCAATGAACACATTTAAAATAAAAACGCGAGTCTAAACCATCTTTTCGCGACCGCTCGCATAAACGTTCGAGATGTCCCTAGACGTCGGAACGGATGGCAGCGACAGGCAGTCTCGTTTTTTAGAAGGTTTTTTTTTTAAAATAGGACCTTGTTCAAAAATATTTTATGCATGCAATGTTTTCATGTTTGATGTTCTATAATGCCTATTTCATTAGTTTTTCGGAAGGATTGACTGATGCGTCTTGTAGAGACGGGTGCCCTCTAATCTTTGTTTCTTCTGTTGTACTTGGTTGTGCCATTCCGGACTTAACGTGACCGAAAAATAACTTTCCCTTCTTCTTTTTTCTTCTTTTGTTTTTCTTTTCTTTTCTTTTTTTTTCTCTTCTTTTTTGGAGAGCACACTTTGCCATGTTGGTGTCCCTTTTTCTTCACTTTAGGGGTTTCAATCCTCTTGTTGACTATATGCCTCCATATTCCTAAACTAATTGTTAGAATAATGTTGTAAGGGTCAAGAGAAAAGAAGAAAAGGGTAAATTCAACGGCTTGTGTTTTAGACGGTTGATTTTATTTAGAAAAGATTTTGTAAGAATGGTTGGCTAAGGTTAGGCCTAAGTGTTTAAGCTTTTGTCTAAGCAAACGTTTCCTTTGTTTTTTTTTTGTGTATTTGCGTCTTAGCCTATTTCCATTACTTTTTATGGCTGGCTGATTTCCCTAGATCGCCCTTTGGGTTTTCGAACTAGGATATTGTGTTTTGGTCCTATCTTTTGTCTAGGTTCCTTCTTTTTTCTTTTTGTTTAGGGAATCCTAGCGGACCTTATTTCTTAACCCTAACTTTTGCTTAGGCTACCCCTTATTTTTGTTCGGGCGTCCTACCGGGTTGACCCTATCTTTTGCGTATCCTACCGGGTATTCTGCCCTTTTCTTTTGGCCTTTGGCTTCTATGGGCTTTTTATTTTCTTTTTTGTGTGTTTTTTTTCACAATATTGGCGAAACACGACTTTATTTATGGTGAGGTAAAGCCTTATTTTGTGCTTCTAATCGACCAGCTTGATTGTAATGTCAATGGTAAATTTTGATTATTTGGACGCGCTATGATTCTTCACTTTTTCTTGATTATTTAGACAAGGTTATTGTGAGGTTTAGTCATGAAATAGCAAGAAGAGAAGCAGATAGTAAGAAGTGTATTCTTTATTAATTAGTAAGGGAATATGTGCCCTGAAATGCCCGGGGGTCGGCCTAGCCCCGAGGGATAATCTCTAATAATCATTGGGTTTACATCCCTTAAGCGAAGAAAAATATTTCCTAATGACTAGGGTAGCTCTTGACGCTTGCATCCCTCTGCTTCGGAATATCTGTTTGAGTGTGCGAAGGGGAGACTTCCCTTTTCTTCCTTCTGCTCGGCCCCCTTTGTAGGGTCATATCCTAGGCCACACTTGAAAAGATTATCTTTGAATTTTGTGGGTTCCCTCATCCCTTGGGAATTTGCCCCCAATCCCTTTGTGTTTTCGGGAAGTCTCTCTACACTAGCAATTTCGAGCGCTTGAAAGGATGTTTCAAGGGGCTCTTCAGTCGCATCCACATAAGGCTGGGTTGACGGTCCACTGATCAGGATATCATCTTCTGCTTGGACCGTGACTAGTTTGTCATCCACTATAAACTTGACTTTTTGGTGGAGCGTTGAAGGTACTGCCTTAGCGTCATGAATACAAGGCCTGCCAAGGAGACAACTATATGCAGGATTAATGTCCATTATATGGAAATCGACGTTGAAGATAGTGGGCCCGATTTGGATTGGCAGATTGACTTCCCCCACTACTTCTCGTTTGGATCCGTCGAAGGCTCGAACAATAGTGTTGCTTGGGCGGAGACGGGTTCCTTGAATAGTCAGCTTGTCGAGTGTACACTTTGGAATCACATTCAAGGATGACCCGTTATCCACAAGAACTTTGGCAATGAGGTACTCCTTGCACTTGATGGAGATGTGCAAGGGCTTGTTGTGGTTTGACCCCTCGAGGGGGAGTTCTTCCTCTGTAAAGGTGAGGTGATCGCTTGTCGTGATGTGACCGACGATCCTCTCGACCTTTTCTTGGGATATGGTGTGAGGTACATGTGCTTTGCTCAAGACCTTCATCAGGGCATTTCTATGTGGTTCCGAGCTCATCATTAGAGATAACAGGGTTATCTTAGCAGGTGTATGATTGAGCTGGTTAATAATGGAATACTCGCTTTGTCTTATAAACTAGAGTAATTCCTCAGTCTCCTCCTTGGATTCCTTATTTTCTTTTTCTTCGGTCTGTTTATTTTTTCCTTTATTTTTGGGGACATCTTCTTGTAAGTCCTTGGGGGAGTAGACCCTTCCACTTATAGTCATGCCCCCAATGCCGGCTATATTGGAGATATCCTCCTTTATTGGTTAAGATGTTTTGTATCTCCATGGTACAACTTTATTTAATTTGTAAGGGAAAGGACGTGGCATAAATAGTCGCACAGGTGTCCTTGCCCCTTCTTCCTTATTGGTTTTGAGAACCAACGATCGAGGCTTATTACCCTCTTGTGGTGGATCGACCATTGGGGAGAGCTTGATTAAAAGTGGTGTTCTCTCCATTCTTCTGATTTGGAAGACGTGTCAGTTAATCCTTCCTTTTTATTATCTTGTTTATTAAAAGTGAAGGAGGGGAAGTTAAATATGCAAATGAATGATATGCATGCAAGTAGACAATTGTTCAATAAAGAAAAATTTCATTCATCCGTAGAAGGTGTACATTCCCCTATTCCATACTACGAAGCAACTTTTGACAGAAACAGAAAAGCCTAAAGAAACCCACAGGCAGGTCTTGATCTCTATGTAATTCCCTCTCGGCTTCCCGGACGTGACGAGCGAGTGCTTCGCTTTTCTTCTAGACTGCCTGGCTCATATTTTCACTGTACTTTTGAGCCTCTTTGATCTTTGCCTCTTGATGGACGACCAAGGCTTGTAGCTTGTCGAGCTTTGCAAGGGCTCGGTCCTTCTCTCGCAGTACTTGACCATACTGAGCTAGCCCATCTCTTTCTTTGCAGCGTAGCTCAGTGAGACTTCTGTTGAGTCTTCGGTTGGCCTCTCGCTCTAGGCATATTTCTGACCGAGTCCTTGTGAGATCTTGTAACAAGTCCTTGATCGTCTGAGCTTGTTTTACTGATTCGGCCTCAAGGTGTGCTGATTTGACAGTTATTTCTTGGAGTTGGCTATCCGAGCTAGTTCTAGCAGCTTTGGATGCTCAGATAACTTGCTCATTAGAACCAGCATACTGATCCTTGAGGCGCTCTATTTCATGATCCTTTTTCTTGCATTGCCTCTACAGACCGTCTATGGTGAGGATAGATTCTTGTTCTCTTTCTTCAAGGGCCCTCATCTGAGCTCCCATGATTTCTATCCTCTGGGTCAAGGCGTCGACTTGATTTTGAAGCTCTTCACTGTTTGAACATGTGGCGAGTGAGGTGGATGGTTGAGACATCCCTCTTTTCCGTCTCCATTCTTCATAGTCACTGGAGACAGCTACTCGAGCTTTTTCTAGCTCTCTATCTCCCATAAATACTGGTTTCTCCCATGCTCTTCTCACAGCTAGTGAGTTAGCAATCATGCATGGGTCTCCGAAGAAACACAGTCCTTCGAGCTCCCCATGGGATATTGTAGTTTGAGTCCTCATGAGTTGTCTCATAGCTACTCTCGGTGAATAGGCTATGCAACCCCTGAGTCCTATTAATGGTATGCTCGGGTAATCCCCACATCTCATGAGGACTGGGCCGGGTCGGAACCATGGGCAAACCCAGGATAATTGGTTGGCGTCCCATTGTTCCAACTCGACCTTCCACTTTGAGGTTAAGCGTCGGTGGAGAGGGATTTTGGAGAAGCTTTTCAAAGGGTCGGGGAACATCCCTGTCGCCGCCGTCAAAACGAGGCGGTCGGAGCGATGCGATGGTTTCGACCCTTTTGTTTTTCGCGTTTTTTATTGGTGGCTACATCGCCTTTAGGTCGTCCGATAACCAGGCTAAACCTAGGGGCGAGGTTTTCGAAAGGGCGTTCTTGGTGATCATTTGGTAGTGGTCATCCGACTTTGCTGGTTGTCGGGAATTTTTGATGAGTTCCTCTTATGTAGGTAGGAATCCTCTGGGGATTTGTTGATCTTGGTGACGCCTCTTGAGTAGGCGGAAATCCATTGAGTTTTTGGTAATGCCTCTGAGTAGGCAGATGCTTCATCGGAAGTGAAGACTTTTGACTGCATTTGTTTTGCCTCTGACTAGGCTGATAGGTGGATGATCTTTCTCTTTTTGGTGATCCACCAGGGAATTGATTGCCTTCCCGGGGATCTAATTTTGATTTCCCCCCTGAGGGAATGGAGTTTTGACTCCTTATTGGATGTGGGTGCGAGCTGGCTTTTGTGGTGCTCTTATTCTGTTGAAGGAATGGAATTTCCAATTCCTTCTTTTTTGTGGATTTTTCTTTTTCTGAGGTGACCCACTTAGGGAGCAATGATTTTCATTTGATTTCGCCTTTTTCCGCGATTTATCTCTCTTTTTTTTTGCGATTTGAAATTTGGCTTTTTCGGGATAATGCGTAAGCCTTTTTTTGGGAGGTCCATTAGGGATGAAGTTTTCTTTCTTTGGTGATCCACCAGGGAATTAGTTGACTCCCTGGGGATCTGATTTTTCTTTTCTAGGGATGGAGTCTTGGCTTCTTGATCGATGTTGATGCGAGCTAAGCTGGTGAAGCTCTTATTCCACTAGAGAATGGGAATTTCTGATTCTTTTTGTAGAATTTTTTGGAGATCCACTTGAGGATTTTTATTCGGCCCTCTCTGTTGTTACCTTTTCTTTTGGACATCCTCTCGGGATGCAAGAGTTTTCATCTTTTTTCCTTTCTTTGTTGAGCCCTTGTTGGTATGGAGATTGGACTCTTTTGACTGTTGATGATGATGGGCTCTTGAAGCCTTTATTCTCCATTGGGGAGTGTGGAGGAGACTTTGGGTGAGTGTGCTCGATGACTCATGTAGTGGTAATGCTGAGCCGTGAGGAGTGTTTTTGTTTTGCCTTCGGAGTAGGAAGGGATCCTCTTGGGGATGACTAATCCTTTCCGTCGGCTTTTCTTTTATGATGTCTGATGATTGTGCCCTCCTTTATTGGGTGATGATTGGAGCTTTGGCTTCTGGAAGCTTCTTTTGACAACTCGCTCTTCTTTCTTTTGAAATGTTTGAAGACTTCTTATATGTGCCTTCTTTTTCTGGGTAGAAGGATGGTAGCTGGAGCTCTTGATTTCCGGAAGTCCTTATTTTGATGAGTCGCTTGATTGACGACTTGCTCTGTTTTCTTGAGGGCATCATTTGGAGACTTGGTCTTGGTGATCCTGTTTTTAATCACAAACATGGAGCTAGTCTCCTTATATGCATGAATGCTTTTCGTTTTTTGTTATTTATCTGAAGTAATTTTTATTTCTTTCATTTTTGACATTGACAAAGTCGTTTTGTGCGACTACTTGTGTGTGGATGCCCTAAATGCAATCTATTCTTTTTTTATTGATGCATCTGGAAAAGTGACTGGCATTCTCCTGCTGGACTTTCATGATTATGATGAAGGACCCCTCTCTTTTATTCATTTTTTGGTTTAGCCCTATCTTTTGCCTAGACCGCCCTTTTGGGATTTTCGGTCTAGCGGGCTGCCTTAATTTTTGCCTAGGATATCTTAGCGGGCTTTTTCCTTTTTTATGAGTGCCCTAACTTTTGCCTAGACCGCCCTTTGCGGGTTTTAGACCTAGCAGGCTACCCTAACTTTTGCCTAAGAATCTCCTAGCAGGCATTATTCTTTTTATTGTCATTTTTTCTTTCTCTTCTTTTTTTTGAGAGATAGGATCCTATCATATGCATGCAATGTTTGCGATATGCATCCTATAATACTATTTCAAATTAATTTTTCAAAAGGATTAACCAATGTGCTTTTACTTCTGATGAGCTTCTGACGTTATGTGCTTTCATCGACGGGTTAGATTGTACCGTTGTTGCCGTCTTGACTTTACCGTGACGGAAGAATGATTGTGTTGATTTCAGAGCGACTTGCCATGTCAGTGCGCCCCTCCCTTTCCTTAGGGATGTCAATCCTCCTATTGATTACTATCTCCACATTTCCCTGCTAATTACTAGAATGTCGTAATGGTAAGGGTCAAGAGAAAAGAAGGAAGAGGATATTTAATTCAAAGGCTTCTGTTTTAGAATTGTTTTATTTTGACAAAAAATGGTTTTTGTAAGCACGGCTAGCCAAGGTTGGTTAGAGTGTTTAGGCTAGTTTAAACAAATGTTTTGTTTATGGAGTGGCGTCTTATTCTATGGCGCTTGTTATGACTGATTGACTTCCCTAGTCTGCCCTTTGGGTTTTCAGGCTGGGATGTTGTGTTTTGTTTTGTCCTAACTTTTGTCTAGGTTTCTTTTGTTGTTGTTTTGGGAAACCTAGCGGACTTTATTTTGTAACCCTAGTTTTGGCCTAGGCTACCCTTTATGGTTGTTCAAGTTTCCTAGCGGGTTTACCCTAACTTTTGCGTAGCCCCCTTAGTGGGTTTCCTACTGGGTATTTTGCCCTTTCTTTTTTGGCCTTTAGCTTTTATGGGCTTCTTTTTATTTTTGTTTTCTTTTTGCACAACACTGGCGAAACACGACTTTATTTATGACGAGGTAAAACTTTTATTTTGTGTTTCTAGTCAATCGGTGATGATGGATTTGACTTTTATTTTGGTCAATGGCGCACTTTGACGCACTTTTGAAAACATTTGCTTAAACATGATTATTAATGAGGTTTAGACATTAATAGCAAGAAGAGAAGCAGATAGTAAGAATGACATTCTTTGTAATTAATAGGGAAATGTGTGCCCTACAATGCTCGGGGGTCGGGCTGGCCCCGAGGAGTAATCTCTAATAGTCATTGGATTTACAAATCCTAAGAATCAGAAAGAGAACACCTAATGACTAAGGTCGCTTTTGACGCTTGAACCCCTCTATATGGGAAATTCTGATTCAAGGTACAGAGGGGAGACTTCCCTTTTCTCCATGTAGCTTGATCCTTTGTAGGGTCATGCCCTAGGACATGCTTTAAAGGATTGTCTTTAAAATCTGGTGGCTCCCTTATTCCTTGAGAGTTTCTAATGAGCCCTTGGTTTGGGTGATATCCATATTTTCTCATCATGTGGGTCACCTTCATATTGTTGGGGAGGTCTTTTCATATTGGCAAAAGATATTTCAAAGGTCCTAGGTCCTCTTCTGCCGCATCCATTCAAGGTAGGGCAGATGATTTGCTGATCTGAATGTCATCTCTAGCTCGAACCGTGACCAGCTTGCCGCCTACCCTGAGTTTGTCTCTTTGACGGAGCGTTGAAAGAATTGCCTCAGCGTCGTGAATCCAAAGTCTCTTCAATTTCCTCTTTGGATTATGTTTTTCTTCGGTCTTTTTATTTTTTCTTTATTTGTAGGAGCGTTATCTTACAGCTCCTTGGGGGAATAGATTCTTCCATTTCTAATTTTTCCCCCAATGCCAGCTATGCTGGAGATATCCTTGTTAATGGGCGGTGTTTTTGCGCATCTCCACGGTACCACCTTATTCGATTCGAGGCATGAACAAAATGTAATGACATCCTTGCCCCCTCTTCCTTATTTACTCAGATGACCAATGATTGAGGCTTATTATCCATCTTAGGCTGATCAAGCGTTGGAGATAACTTTGAAAGTGATCGTAGCAAAGATCTCATTGATTTGATGAAGTCAAAGATAAAGTCAAAGGTCAACTCTGCAACAGTCAAACAAGTCACTCAGAAGAATGAAGCTGAAGACTTAGTGTGTCTTATCAGAAAGCTTAGGTAAAACCACTTTACCTTTTCCACTGCATGAAGCTCCTTCACTCAATTTGCAAAATGCCTCAAAAATAGTTTTAAACAAATCAAACAAAAGCATTTTGACAAAGAACTTTCTTAACAATGTTTTTAACTGATATAGTTTTAAAAGAAACAATTAAAATCACTTAGAATGCGTAAAGAAGTGTTTTTTCAGTATTTTAATCGATACAAACTTCTTTTAATCGATTAAAACCCTTTATGACCGATTAGAATTCGAATATGACAGGTCAGAATGAAATATAATCGATCAGATTTATTTTAATCGATTAAAACACGTTTTAATCGATTAAAACCACTTTGGAAGTCAGGATGATCGATCAGAATGAAATTATGACCGATCAGAGTTGGTTATGATCGATCAAAATTGAATTATGACCGATCAGACTTATTTCAATCGATTAAAACGAACTTTCAATCGATTAAAAAAGACTTGAAAATTTATGTGCAGATTTTCAATCGATTAAAACGACTTTATATCAGCTAAAATAACTTGGAAAGTTTTATAAGAAGGTTTTTAAGCAAATTAATCGATTAATACGCGAATCAATCGATTGAATTACTCTTTGAAAATGTTTGTAAAATGTTTTAACTGATAAAAACGTGGTTGTATCAGCTAAAACAATTTTGTTAAAGAAACAAGAACGCATTAATGGGTTGAAAGGACTTTTAACAGATTATAACGGCTATTTCAACAGATTAAAACAAACTTTCAACAGATTAATTAATGCAGCAGATTTGAAAATTCTCTTTAAAAACATATTTGCTTGGAACTTTTTACATATCAGTTTTTCATAAAAACTAAGCAATCAATTCAAGCAACTCGTTAAGCATTCTTTTCCAAGAAAGATTCGCAACTCGCTTTGTGAACTTCTTTTGAAATCTTTCTTGAGGCACTTTTGCATTTTTTGAAGAAGAAACTTACCGTGGATTAGTGTAATCCGGTTTGCGCTTTCTAAGTCTCTTCTTTTCAATTTCTATTCATTCTTTTGTACTCGTTTTGTACCTGGAATTTGGGTACCTGGTTTCTCTGCAACTGGAATTTGGTTGTAGAGGTTTTCAAGAACTGGAATTTGGTTCTTGGTGAAAGGTTTGGTGCCTGGAATTTGGGTACTGGGTTCTCTGCGGCTGGAATTTGGTTGCAGAGGTTTCCAAGAACTGGAATTTGGTTCTTGGTGGAAAGGTTAAAGTCAGGAACTGGAAATTGGTTCTCGTGTTAGAATAGGTGTAAGATTGTTGAGTCTCGTAAAACATCTATTCTAGTGGAACCCAGCTGGAATTTGGTCGGAGACTGGACGTAGCCCTGGTATTGGGTGAACCAAGTATAAAATTACCGGTGAAATCTTTCCTAACCTTTCTCTCTTTAATTTCAGATTGTCGCGCTTGTATTGTTTAATTGCCTTGTGATTCGTGAATTGATTAGTAAACTTAATTTTCGAATTAGATAATCTGTTTATTGCGAAAAACTTTCAAAAATCAATTCACCCCCTCTTGATTTAAAACTACTTTTCTAACAATTGGCATCGAGCGAGGTGCTTGAAAGTTAATCAAGTTACTTCGATCCATGGCATTTTCTCGAGGGAGCGTGCATTGATAGACCTCCACCGTTAAGTGGAACAGATTACCTATATTGGAAAATAAGGATGAAAATCTTCATTGAATCTGTTAGTATAAATGCTTGGAATGTTATTGAACAGGAAATTGATATTGCTAACAGTAATCCAAGATGATTGTATTGCCAAGAACATCATCTTATCCGCCCTTAACAAAAATGATCTTTTCGAGATTGCACATTGCCAAACAATCTGCACAAATGTGGAAGATTCTTGAAAAGACCTATGAAGAAGCACCGTAAATATGCTTGATGGTCAACTCGTAATCACCAAATACCAAGTGTAAGTTCTGAATCTATGAACTATAGCTCATTACAAGATGCTTTTCTTGAAATACATGCAGTAGCAAAGAAATTAGAAACTGAAAATAGAAAATTGAAAAGCATGAATAGGCTTTTAGAAAACAAGATCATTCTTCTTGAAAAGAAAATAACTGATGAAGAAACTAAGTTAGAATTAGAGAATGATACTGATTGCATGTGTAATATTAAAGATTGCAAAAACTGTCCCGAAGTTACGTAAACAAGTATCATATCTAGTAAAAACCTCATCTAAATTGGCACAAGGAAAAAATAATCTTGATAAGATACTTAATTCCCAAAAATTAGTTATTGAACGTGGTGGCATAGGTTATACACCATCTATTGGAAAGAAAACAAGAGCATTCAAAAATTACTTTGCATATAGTAAAACAGTTTCATCTCCATTTATTAAATGTTTTTACTCGTATGAAAAAGGGTCACTCGTTAAATACTCGTAGAATTAAGAAATATGCAAGTACCCAAAGGAAGAATGAAATGGGTTCCAAAGATTAATTCCTTTCAAATAACCTGATCAGGACCCAGTAATTATAAAGGGTACCGAACAATTCTTAATTTGTTTTGCAGGAACAAGTCTGGGAATCCCTTGAAGATCAGAGCTGCAAAATCAGGTTCGTGTATTTAAATTAATTGTTTTAATTGATATATAACAATATTAATCGATTAAAATAACTTACGAGATATCAGAACATCTGTCCGTACCATTTTAATCGATTAAAATGTCGAAATAATCGATTGAACTGATCTCAGGATTTTGGTTTAAATGTTTTAATCGATTATAATAATTGTATATCAACTAAAAACACTTAGGTATCAAAATTAATCGATTCATTTTCGTTTTAATCGATTTAAATTCTAATATTATGTTATTAAGTTCATTCTGTATCAATCTAATTGATTCTTTTGTGAAATAATCGACTAATTCACTATAGATGTTTTCAACCCTAATGATAAAAATCAAATTAATAGATAATTAGTTGATTAATTGATTAATTAGGTTGTATAAATAAGTCTTATAACATTCAATTGATTATTGATAAGCAAATTCAAGTCAAAATCCCAGGTTCTTGTGAAAATCAAAATCTGCATAATACTTTCACCCAATGTCCTCGTAACTTGTGCCTCTGTAGCGATCAGATAATCATAAATAAGTCTCGAACATATCTAATTCAAGTTATCTCGTTATGGAACACCCAATTTTCTTTAAATGGCACATGCTGAACAAATCCTTGAATTAGAAACTAAGACTAGTGGAATAAATGTGGGAAAGTTATTGCCGATTGAAATACTCGCTTATTTTAACATAGTCATGATTCAAGCTGTAGACGTCTACATCTCTCTTAATACTTTACATGGAATGCTGCGTAGTAATACATTGAAAATCAAAGGAATTATCAAAGAATAGACTCGTAACTTTTCTTATAGACACTAGTTACAAACAGGTCAAGTCGTTAGGATCGAAAACATAGTTTATCAAAGATTTTTCAAGTGATAGTTGCTTCGGTAATAAGTTGTTGATTACTAGGAAGTTCAATGAACAAATGTTTACATTAGATTTCTTGATATTACCTAGCAATATATTTGAAATAATCTTGAGCATGCATTTGTTCAAAACTCTTGGTGAAATTCATTGGAACTGTGCAAATTTAAGAATTAGCTTTAATCATCAATGTCACGAGGTGACACTCGTAAGGAAACCAATCTGGGACAAGCAATTCAAGAATTGAATAACGTGGCACGGAGAATGTGTGTACAGGGATAAATTTTAAACTGTTGATTTGTTCCCTCGTCGAAGGCAAATATAATGAAAGCTCTGGATTACTCGTCATCACTAGTTCTGCTGTGTATGCATTACTAATCATTGCCCACTCTACCAGAATAAGTTTTAGTTAACCACTTGTGCATATGATACCACTGGAAACAACAAAGTTAAAGATGATTCATTCCTCAAAGATAATGATGACTGGTTCACCGAAAGTGAGAATAACACCCATCATACTACATTAATAAGAATGCAGTCATTCGCTTGGATGATGATGACTGCAAAGTTTGAAATAGGTTAGCTATTATGGAAGGAAATTCCAATCTCGGTACATCATTAACCTGTGATTCATGCAATTTATGGTATCGTGCACTCGTGTGGAATCTGATAGTGAATGTACGTACTGTCAGTACATGATTCTCGCCTCCGATGTGTAGTAGAAATTCCATTGTGGTGTCAACCATGGACTGTAATACAGTCAATAGTAACAAGAACTGCTAAAAGATTTCTTTTCAGGAAAAGTTTCGTGATTCGTTGTCGATACAGAGAGAGACAGTTGTTGTTGTCTCAATAGTTGATAGAGCAAAATTGGTTCCAAGCAAAAGGAAAGTCTATTATCTTTTGATATTGGTGGGGATCAAATGAATGATCACCAAACTGGAAGATTTGCGACTTAATCGGGGAATTGGGAAGACTAATCTACATCATCATCTTTATCTTCTGCTTATTTCTATCTTTATATTTTTTGCTTGGACTGTAATATTACTGGTGTTATACCAGGTACATTTGCCTTAACCTTGATTGATATGATTTAGGGTCTAATTGAGATTAAACTGGCATAGATAGAAGTAGATCATAGATCCCTAAGAATCTAAAATCTGATATTGTTAAATCTGTTAGTAAAAAGACAATCAATATAGTTGATAGTAATCTAGACAATCAGTTCACAACATATCCAATAGATTACATATAAAAGATTAGCATCAGACATATCATGGTTTTCAAAATCTGGTTGTTTTAGTCAATAAAAACACCTTTTAATCGGTTAAATAAACTTAAACAACAGTTTTCATTACTGTTTTAATCGATTTAAAGTTGAAATAATCGATTGTTTTTACTAAAAATTCATGTTTTCAAAATCTTAAATGTTTTAATCGATTAAACCTTTCTTTCAATCGATTAAAATCATTTGCCAAGAACATTTTAATCGATTATGTTCTGTTTTTAATCAATTTTTATTCTGGAAAGAAAGATTAAAGGCTTTAGTTAATGGTTGTTCCTGTAACATGCTACTAAAGCGTGATTCCCTTATCTTTACACGTGTTAATTGTATTCATTACAAACGTGTTAATGAAGATAAGCTTGAATCAACTTTAATTGATCTGTTCATGAGTAAAATATTGATTTCTGGCTATTTTCAAAAACTTAAGCATATTTCAAACCTTTACATTTTATTATTTCTCTTCTGTTCCCTATTTTTGATGAAGTCAAAAGGGGGAGAAATAGTTGCTTTACTTGAGGATAAATTTAGAAAAATAACTCTTACATTAAGAGAGCAACATTTTAGGGGGAGAAATAAGTTTTAGGGGGAGAAATAGAACATTAATACAATTTTATATTTCTCACTAAACTGTATTATCAAGTGACTTCTTTTGCAGAGTTTGTTTTTTCAAAATGGTGTTTGTCTTCATCAAATAGGGGGAGACTGAAAGTGATCGTAGCAAAGATCTCATTGATTTGATGAAGTCAAAGATAAAGTCAAAGGTCAACTCTGCAACAGTCAAACAAGTCACTCAGAAGAATGAAGCTGAAGACTTAGTGTGTCTTATCAGAAAGCTTAGGTAAAACCACTTTACCTTTTCCACTGCATGAAGCTCCTTCACTCAATTTGCAACATGCCTCAAAAATAATTTTAAACAAATCAAACAAAAGCATATTAAAAAAATACTTTCTTAACAATGTTTTTAACTGATATAGTTTTAAAAGAAACAATTAAAATCACTTAGAATGCGTAAAGAAGTGTTTTTTCAGTATTTTAATCGATACAAACTTCTTTTAATCGATTAAAACCCTTTATGACCGATTAGAATTCGAATATGACAGGTCAGAATGAAATATAATCGATCAGACTTTAAAAATGAGCGATCAAATTTATTTTAATCGATTAAAACACGTTTTAATCGATTAAAACCACTTTGGAAGTCAGGATGATCGATCAGAATGAAATTATGACCGATCAGAGTTGGTTATGATTGATCAAAATTGAATTATGACCGATCAGACTTATTTCAATCGATTAAAACGAACTTTCAATCGATTAAAAAGACTTGAAAATTTATGTGCAGATTTTCAATCGATTAAAACGACTTTATATCAGCTAAAATAACTTGGAAAGTTTTATAAGAAGGTTTTTAAGCAAATCAATCGATTAATACACGAATCAATCGATTGAATTACTCTTTGAAAATGTTTGTAAAATGTTTTAACTGATAAAAACATGGTTGTATCAGCTAAAACAATTTTGTTAAAGAAACAAGAACGCATTAATGGGTTGAAAGGACTTTTAACAGATTATAACGGCTATTTCAACAGATTAAAACAAACTTTCAACAGATTAATTAATGCAGCAGATTTGAAAATTCTCTTTAAAAACATATTTGCTTGGAACTTTTTACATATCAGTTTTTCATAAAAACTAAGCAATCAATTCAAGCAACTGTTAAGCATTCTTTTCCAAGAAAGATTCGCAACTGCTTTGTGAACTTCTTTTGAAATCTTTCTTGAGGCACTTTTGCATTTTTTGAAGAAGAAACTTACTGTGGATTAGTGTAATCCGGTTTGCGCTTTCTAAGTCTCTTCTTTTCAATTTCTATTCATTCTTTTGTACTGTTTTGTACCTGGAATTTGGGTACTGGTTTCTCTGCAACTGGAATTTGGTTGTAGAGGTTTTCAAGAACTGGAATTTGGTTCTTGGTGAAAGGTTTGGTGCCTGGAATTTGGGTACTGGGTTCTCTGCGGCTGGAATTTGGTTGCAGAGGTTTCCAAGAACTGGAATTTGGTTCTTGGTGGAAAGGTTAAAGTCAGGAACTGGAAATTGGTTCTGGTGTTAGAATAGGTGTAAGATTGTTGAGTCTGTAAAACATCTATTCTAGTGGAACCCAGCTGGAATTTGGCTGGAGACTGGACGTAGCCCTGGTATTGGGTGAACCAAGTATAAAATTACCGGTGAAATCTTTCCTAACCTTTCTCTCTTTAATTTCGATTCGCTGCGCTTGTATTGTTTAATTGCCTTGTGATTCGTGAATTGATTAGTAAACTTAATTTTCGAATTAGATAATCTGTTTATTGCGAAAAACTTTCAAAAATCAATTCACCCCCCCTCTTGATTTAAAACTACTTTTCTAACAAACTTGACGTGGAAAGCACATCGACTAATCCTTTCTTTTTATTATCTTATTATTATTAAAGTGAGAATGAATGCAATTTTTGAATGCAATTTATGAATACAATAGACACTTGAAGAGATGATGAAAACGAACAATTTATTTATTTCATCCAGACAGTGTACATTCCTCAATGCAATGTTTCGATGTACACATTTTTTTAAAAAAAAAATAGAGAAGCCTAAATGAACCCATAGGTGGGTAAATATTTCTATTTATTTTCTTTTGACTTCCCGTGCATGGCATGCGAATGCCTTAATCGTCTTTTCATGGTATTGAGGAATGTCCACTTCTTCGACTGTCTATTATTAGATGCATGTTATGAGGATGAAGTTTGGTAGATGCATGTATGCAAGTGTTTGTTTTTTCCTAAACATTATCATGTTTTATTTTCTAACATGATGTATGATAGTGTTTGGGATTTTGTGTGTTTTTTTTATGCAAATGAGGGCATGAAGAATACCGGCCGCTTTCTAGAATGCAAAAAGATTTTTATTGTTTAAAATGAATGATTTATGAGATGGATATTCCTTAAGACAATGGCTTAGGTATCCTCCCCAAAGCTTACGCTTTGTGGGGTATCATACCCACCTTGGTGTAATGGTTCCTTCCCTATTACAGACTTGACAAGTATAATGGGGGTCACCATCACACCTTAGTACACTCATTCCTTCCTTGTCGCGAAGGTTACAAATGTGCTCGGGGCCTCTTTCGCCATTGTCTTAGGGATATCTAGTGCTCCCTAGAATGAATGCATGCACCAGTACAAAAGGGCAGTAGATGTTCAAAGTGGCATAACTTTTGACTGGGATGTCAGATTTGGACGCACAGCATATCAAAACAAAGAGAAAAAGGTGAGGAATCAGGTTATAAATACCCAAAGGGGATTTGGCTCAGTAATTTTCCCGAAAAACGCCTCTAAGACCCATTTTTTAGGGATTTATTAAGATGATGTATATGCATACTTTCCTTATGCATTTATTTTCTCTCTTGGTTTTTCCACTTATGACATGATGCAATATGAATGATACGACTTTGTCAAAATCATTTAAATGTTTTGATTTTGTTTTTATTATTTTATTATTTTTTTATAGCCTTTTATCTCTTATGTCGGAACTGCGTGGCTACTTAGCTTACAAAGAACCTGAAACCAGGCTAGCTAAAAGGCAGACTGTCCGAGATAAAAATATGGCTTTACGTGAAAGAATAGTTAGCGTCCCTTATCTCTTCTGTCGGACTGTGTGGCTACTTAGCTTACAAAGAACCTGAAACCAGGCTAGCTAAAAGGCAGGCTTTCCGAGATAAGGGTGTTTATTGCAATAATGTTTTTTGTGATTTTTGTTGTTGTTTGGTTATGCTATGCAACAGACAAATGCAACAAATAGATGCACACACAATTCGATCATCCACGAACAGGCGAGAAGTCGTTTTAATCACGAGGTAGGGTTTTCCTGCAAAAAAGTGCATTGGCAAGGGTAGGTTCTAACTGTTCTCACCAGGCTAAGGCCCCCAAGGTGCCCCCATTATAGGGTCCCCACTCTCCAGCCTTCCGACCATGCTTAGCACTAAGGCCATAGTCAGTCTTGTTGCCAAAAGAGGAAGGTTATCACCTTGAGTGGTGGTTTCCGATCACACCGGTGGGCACAAGGCCATCACTACAGCGAACCCTACCTGCCACCCACTCCCTATGGATTTCTCACTTGTCCCCGGGTATAGAGGGAACTGTTGTGTGCAAGGGTTTGTGTATAGTTTTTATTTCAAACAATTGCGTAAGTATAAACAGACAACAGTTATTTAAAGCCAAATCGTAAAACAGACAACAGTTATAATACAAGGTAAGGGCAAAAGCGTTATTTTCTTGGTTTATTTATTTTTTAAGCTGGCCCATCACTAAATGGGATCAACTCTCGAGGCTTCCCCAGTGGAGTCGCCATCTGTCGCCGCCGTCAAAATGAGGCAGTCGGAGCGACGCGATGGTTTCAACCCTTTTGTTTTTTGCGTTTTTTATTGGTGGCTACAACGCCTTTAGGTCGTCCGATAACCGGGCTGAACCTAAGGGCGAGGTTTTCGAAAGGGCGTTCTTGGGTTGTCCGATAACCGGGCTAACCCAAGAACTAGTTTTGAAGGGTTCTGTGGAGTCGCCACCGATGTTTTTACCGGAAACATCGAAAAAGGAGTTAAAAGGCGTTGGTTTTTCGAAAAACCAACTTTGGTCGTTAGAACCAGAGTTGGGTAAGGGAGTTAGTTACGTGTAAAGGAAGTGTTAGTTCCTTTACGATGCCCCTTTCGGGTTCCCTATGACAGGCCAACTGTTTAAAAATTTTTAAACTGGTGAAAATTACGCTTTTACCCTTTTATTCTGCGGAATTTAAAATTACGACTACATGGCCCTAGTACTTATTGCATAATTTAAAATTAAAGCGATAAAAGTAGAGAGGGAGAATATAAACCTTCGAAGCACGCTTTTATATTAATTCTTTTAAAAGAGGGTGCTTTGTGGCAGCCCTTCACTCTACACAGCGTCGGAAACTTCTCGAAGCGCCGAAAAACACTCACAAAAACACTCAGAAGCTCCGGAAATGCGTCGGAGGTATTCTAGAGAGAGAAACTTAGGTGATTTCTAGAGAGAAGGAGGAGAAACTCTGTGAGGTGTGTCAAAATGAGGGAAGGGAGCCCCCTATTTATAGTTTTTCGCACTTGACAGGTCGAGACCGCGCGTCTCGTCTGACAGGGTCGAGATCGTCGTCTCGTCAAACGAGACCGCCGTCTCGCCATGCCAAAGTGGTGAGACCGCCGTCTCGCCATGCCAAAGTGGCGAGATCGCCGTCTCGCCAAACGAGACCGCCGTCTCGCCCTTCGCAGGTGGCGAGACCGCCGTCCCGGAAACGAGACCATCGTCTCGCCATTCGCAGGTGGCGAGACCGCCGTCTCGCCAAACGAGATGGCAGTCTCGCCACTTGCATGAGGCAAGATGGCGGTCTCGTCCCCAAAAAGGCGAGAAACTTTATTTTCGTGCCAAAAATCCCTCCTATCCTAGTATGGGGCCTAATAGTCTCTCCTAGTGGCTTGTTAGGCTTCGTCCATCTTCGAATAGGAGGTCTTCTACTCTTTATTTGGAGGCAGGGCAAGATTTGGGGTCTACAATCCCCATGTGACTAGCGGCGTAGAAATGTGTGATTCCCCACACAAAAAGTAGTGAAGAGCAACATCGGAGTGTTTTTCCTTGCTTTTGGCGGCAAAATTCCACCGAGAGCAGGTGTCGGCAAGAATTGCAGGCAAGGGACTCTTCGAGTTCACGTCCCAGGCGAAGAAGGCATCCATGACGGCTTGGTCTACTGTGTCGATATGGAAGGGAAACAAGATTGTTCCAAATATAATCAAGGCCAGGGTTTTGTTAAAAGCATCCCATTCTGCCTTTTCAGCCAAAGAGGACAAATGGTCTTCTAACATTGAGACTTTCCAACCCTGGATAGGGTAGTCTGCCGGAATGGTAATCTGATGATGGCAGCGACTTGTGCTACAGAAGTATATGCCTCGTGGCGAATATGGACCCCGACTGATTTGGGCCATTTTAACATAATCTCATACTCCTCTAAAGTGGGCAACATATCGAATTGCGGGAATTCAAAGCAGCGTAGACTAGAGTTCTAGAAATGAACTAGAACCCTGATGAAGATGGGATCGACACAGATCTTCAACAGGTCGAGGATCCGTCCATAGGATTTTTCAAAGTTGGAGCGGACCTCTGGCGACATTATTGTGCAAAGTCGTTCCAGCTTCTCAGTATGGTACCGGGGAATGTCCACTTTCTTCAATTGTCTACTAGTCCCCTCCATTTTCTAAAAAACCAAAATGCATGTTTTATGAACTTGATGCTTATTGTGGATATGAATGCGGGTGTTTGTTTTTCCCTAAATATTTATCATGTTTTATTTCTACATGATGTATGATATTTGCGTGTTTTATTATTTCGGAAAAATAAACTACCTATATGGATGATTTATGAATTTTAATATTTATGAACAAGGTCCCATTTATTTGACTTAGGTCTTTATTTGGTTTTATTTTATTTTTAGAGCCTTTTATCTCTTTTGTCGAACTGCGTGACTACTTAGCTTACAAAGAACCTGAAACTAGGCTAGCTAAAAGGTAGACTGTCCGAGATAAAATGGCTTTATTGCAAAAAAATGTGTTTTTTTTGTGATTTTTCTATTGTTTGGTTATGCTATGTGATCAAATCCAACAAACAAATGCGCACACAATTCACTCATCCGCGAACAGGAAAGAAGTCGTTTTAATCACGAGGTAGGGTTTTCCTGCAGAAAAGTGCATTGGCGAAGGTAGGTTCTAACTGTTCTCACCAAGGCTTAGGCCCCCAAGGTGCCCCCATTATAGGGTCCCCACTCTCCAGCCTTCCGACCATGCTTAGCACTAAGGCCATAGTCAGTCTTTGTGCCAAAAGAGGAAGGTTATCACCTTGAGTGATGGTTTCCGATCACACCGGTGGGCTCAGGGCCATCACTACGACGAACCGTACCTGCCACCCACTCCTTATGGATTTCTCATTTACCCCCAGGTATAGAGAGAACTATTGTGTGCAAAGGTTTGTGTATAGTTTGTATTTCAAACAATTGCGTAAAATAAACAAACAACAGTTATTAAAGCCAAGCAATTAAAACATGTTATAATACAAGGTAGGGTAAAAGCATAATTTCTTAGTTTATTTATTAAACCGGTTCATCACTAAATGAGATCAACTCTCTAGGCTTCCCCAGTGGAGTCGCCATCTGTCGCCGCCGTCAAAAAGAGGCGGTCGGAGCGACGCGATGATTCCGACTTTTCCATTTTTCGCGTTTTTATGGGTGATGTTACAACGCCTTTAGGTCGTCCGATAACTGGACTGAACCCAAGGGTGAGGTTTTCGAAAAGGTGTTCTTAGGTTGTCCGATAACCGAGCTGACCTAAGAACTAATTTGAAAGGGTTCTTATGGAGTCGCCACCGATGTTTTTACCAGAAACATCGAAAAAGGGGAGAAAAAGGCGTTGGTTTCTTAGAAAAAACCAACTTTGGTCGTTAAAACCAGAGTTGGGTAAGGGAGTTAGTTACATGTAAGGGAAGTGTTAGTTCCCTTACGACGCCCCTCTCGGGTTCCCTATGATAGGCCAGTT
Source organism: Sphenostylis stenocarpa (assembly GCA_963425845.1). Taxonomy (NCBI): domain Eukaryota; kingdom Viridiplantae; phylum Streptophyta; class Magnoliopsida; order Fabales; family Fabaceae; genus Sphenostylis; species Sphenostylis stenocarpa. The sequence continues at coordinate 43,661,861 of OY731402.1, read as the reverse complement.
ATTTTATAGATAAACTTTCAAAAAAGACGCTTTTACCCTTTTTATTTGCGGAGTAAAAATAACGACTACATGGCCCTAATAACTATTGCACAATTTAATATAAATAAGAGACAGTAAAAGAGAGGGAGAGAGTGAAGAAACCTCCGAGGCAAGCTTTTTGATTAATTCTCTTGAAAATAGGGTGCGTTTTGGCAGCCCTTCGCTCTTACAACGCCGAAAATTGCTCTCGAAACGCTATAAAAAGCTCTCTAAGACACTCAGAAACTCCGGAAATGCTTCAGAGGAACTCTAGGAGGAGAATTTGAAGAAAGTGTAGAAGGGAAGTGGAAGAACTGTGTGAAATGAGGGGGGGAGCGCTCACTATTTATAGGGATTCGCACCTGTCAGGTCGAGACGGCGGTCTCTCCATTCGGGACGCCCGTCTCGACTTGCATAAGTGGTGAGACCGCCGTCTCATTTGGCGAGACAGCGGTATCGACTTTCCAAGTGACGAGAAGACCTTCTCGCCAAATGGGAGGGGGGTCTCGCCATTGGCAAGTGGCGAGACGACCGTCTCGCCAAACAAGACGGCGGTCTCGCCAAACGAGACGGCGGTCTCGACTTGCATCAATGGCGAGACGACAGTCCCGAAAAGCGAGACGGCGGTCTTGACTCCTGAAGGCGAAAATCCTTATTTTTGTACAGAAAATCCTTCCTACTCTAATATGGGGCCCAATAGTCTCTCCTAGTGGCTTTTTAGGCTTCGTCCATCTTCGAATAGAAGGTCTTCTGCTCTTATTTTGAGGTCGGGCAAGATTTAGGGTCTATAAATATTTTAACCAAAAACATTGGAAAAGGAAAAAGAAGGCGGTGGGTTTAAGAAAAACCAACTTGTTGAACATTCAAGGACTTGATGTTGCACTTGATGAACATGAAGATTGTTGATTTTGATGATGATTCAAGAACACAAAGACTTAGAGTGTTGAAGACTTGTTTTGTATTGTAATAACTCTGTTTCAATTAGATCGAGTCTGTAATATTAGAGTTTAAGATAGCCGGTACATAGTATGCACCTTAGAAGCTTCAAAAAGCTCAAATTTATCATCCAGGCTCGGCTTTAATCGATTAAATAGGTAGATAATCGATTAAAATAGTGAGAAAAATCATTTTCTGTAACAACTCACTGGTTTAATCGATTAAACCAACTTTTAATCGATTATCAGGCGGTTTAATCGATTAAATCACCTTTTAATCGATTAAAACAGAGAGGTTTGGGTTCTGTTGATATTTGGCTCTGTTTTAATCGATTAACACTTCTTTTAATCGATTATTTCAGTCAGATTTTGATTTTTAACTTCAAATCAAACCTATTTTCGAAAACCCTATTTCCAAGAACCCTAATTTCGAAATCCCCAATTCCAAAACCCTAATTTCTCTACTTAAACTCTTCTATGGCACTCAGATAAAAAAGAACAACCTTTTTCATACAAAAGTTAAGTGATGTGAGTGCCAGAGAACTGTTTGTTGCAAGAAAAAGGGGCTTTCTGAACCTGGTGTGGGCTAGAAGCGATAAGAATCACTAAGTGGAGTTCTTAGTGGATTGTGTGCTGTGCTGTCTCTGGGGAAAGTTGTTCTTCATCTCTTGTGGATTTCAAGAGAGGTGTTATCTTTACTTTATCTTTTCAATTGTAACTTGTTTGTAATAACTTTGTTTATAGTGACAGCGTTAATCCTCTGTTTGAGTGATTAGCAACTGGACGTAGGGTCTTTTGATCCGAACCAGTATAAATTTCCTGTGTAAGACTCTATCCCTTTCTCTATTTACATTTACACAGTTTTTAATCGGTAAAATTTGGGGAAAATTTTGAAAACCTAATTTTTATTAAGAAACCAATTCACCCCCCCTCTTGGTTTTTTGTCCGACCACGCGAACATTCCGCTGCGTGATTCTAACAAGTGGTATCAGAGCTTGCTTTGATAGTCATTCAAATTTTCAAAAATGGCCCGACAAAATCAAACTTTTGCTGAAGGTGCGTCTATCAACAGACCCCCACTTTTGCGGGTCAAAATTATCCTTTCTGGAAGGTACGTATGCAAATATTTTTAGAGTCTGTTGATAGAGGTGTTTGGGATGCTATTTTAAACGGTCCATTTGTTCCTAAAATTACTGAGAACGGTGTTGACGTTCTTAAACCTTTTTCTAGATGGACTGCAGAAGAAAATAGGAAAGCCCAATTTGACGTTAGGGCTAGAAATATTATTTCATCTGCTCTAACCCTTGACGAGTTTTATAGAATTTCTGTTTGTAAAAGTGCACAGGAAATGTGGGAAATGCTTAGAGTGACCCACGAAGGAACTGACGACGTTAAAAGAGCACGTAAAAATTCTCTAATCCAAGAATACGAGATGTTCCGGATGCAACAAGGCGAAACGATCTTTGACGTACAAAAGCGTTTCACTCATATCGTGAACCATCTCACCGGACTAGGTAAAATTTTTGACGTTGATGAATTAAATGTTAAAATTTTGAAATCTTTGGATAGGAAATGGCAACCTAAGGTGACGACCATCTCGGAGTCACAAAATCTTGCCACTATGTCTATGGCGGCGCTCTTTGGAAAACTTAGAGAACATGAGTTAGAGCTTGGAAGGTTAAACGAAGAAGAAGGTCAATTTCAAAAGAAGAATCTAGCCTTCAAAACCGAAATCTCAAAAGGTAAAAATAAAAGGGAAGAAGAAGACTCAAACGATGAAGAAGAAAAGTTGAGTCTTATGATAAAGAAGTTTACCAAATTCATGAAAGCCAAAGGAAGACATCCCTTCAAAGGTAAAGGAAAGGTAAGGGAAAATTCTTCTGTAAATATAAAATGTTATGGTTGTGGTGAAGCAGGACATGTAAAGACCGAATGTCCAAATAAGAAGAATGATGAATTCAAAGGCAAAAAGGTCTTCAAGAAGAAAGCCTATATTGCTTGGGACAATAGTGACTCAAGCTCGGAATCAAGTGACTCGGAAATAGAAGCAAACATTTTCTTAATGGCAAATGACAACATATCATCCGATTTTGAGGTAAGTGATTCCGATACATCTTCTAGTGATGAGGATAATAACTATGATGAATTGCAAAATGCTTATAATGAATTGTTTAGTGCTTTTAAGAACTTGAAGAATGAATATAAAGTTGTAAATAAGAACTTAAGTAGATCCGAAAAGGAAATTGACTCTTCAAAAATGAAAATTACATGTTTAGAAGAAAAAGAGGTATTAGAAACGAAAATTGTATGTTTAGATGAGGATAATGATAAGGACCTAGCATGTGCAAATTGTAAAGAGCATGAATATGACATAGATATTCTTAATCACTTATTAGACAAAGCCGAAAAGGAAATAGATGATCTTAAGAAGCATGAAATGGTGTTTGCTCAAAATCATGTAAATCATCAAGTTCCTTTGAACAAGCCTAAAAGGAAAAATAAAAGAGTATGGGTAGAAAAAGGAACTAGAGCATCTATGGTTAGAAATGCATCATTTTCAAATGCCACATCAAAAGTATGTTTTTATTGCATGAGACAAGGTCACACGTCAAATAGATGTAAAATTAAACATTTCGGTGTACCTAAAGGTAAATTCATTTGGGTTCCTATAGTTAAATAGATTGTTATGTCTCTAACCCCAAGGACCCAAAAGTTGTGGGGACCTAAGTTTACTATATTCTTGTTTTGTAGGAAACTTCCAAATCAAAGAAATCTATGTGGTATCTTGATAGCGGATGCTCAAAGCATATGACCGGAGATAAATCTAAATTTGTGAGTTTCAAAGCTAAGGAACAAGGATATGTAACTTATGGGGACAACAACAAAGGGAAGATCCTTGGAATTGGAAACATAGGAGGTGCAAACACTTTGGAGATCAAGGATGTGCTACTTGTTGATGGACTTAAGCATAATCTCCTTAGTATAAGTCAATTATGTGACAAAGGCTTCAAGGTAATTTTTGAAAGTAAATTTTGCACCATTCACTTGATAGATTCCGAAAATGTAGCATTGAAAGGCATTAGGCATAACAACATATATTTGATTGATTTGGATTGTTTGCATGAGTCTAGCATAACATGTTTAGTTGCTAAGGAAGAGAACCCTTGGTTATGGAATAAAAGAGCTGCTCATATAAATATGCATCATTTGAATAAATTGATATCAAAAAACTTAGTTATTGGTTTGCCTAACTTAAAATTTGAAAAAGATAGGTTATGTGATGCATGTCAAATGGGTAAACAAGTAAAATCATCATTTAAATCAAAGAATGTTGTTTCCACTTCAAAACCCCTAGAATTATTACATTTAGATTTATTTGGACCTTCTAGGATAAAAAGCTTTGGTGGAAATTATTATGGTCTTGTGATTGTTGATGATTATTCTAGATATACATGGACATTTTTCCTAACTACGAAAAGTGAAGTTTTTAAAGTCTTTAGAAAATTTGCAAAACAAATTCAAAATGAGAAAGACTTAAGAATTAAAGTTTTAAGAAGTGACCATGGTGGTGAGTTTCAAAATGAAAAGTTTGAAAGTTATTGTGAAGAAAATGGAATTTTACATAACTTTTCTGCTCCTAGGACTCCCCAACAAAATGGTGTAGTTGAAAGGAAAAATAGGTCATTAGAGGAACTTGCTAGAACTATGTTAAATGAATCTAATGTTCCTAAGTATTTTTGGGCTGATGCGGTTAGTACTGCATGTTATGTTTTAAATAGAATGCTCATTAGGTCAATAATTAAATCTACTCCATATGAATTGATTAATGGTAGAAAGCCTAATGTTGCTCATTTGAAAATTTTTGGATGTAAGTGCTTTGTGTTGAATAATGGAAAGGATAAATTAGGAAAATTTGACTCTAAAGCTGATGAGGGCATATTCTTAGGTTATTCATTAACTAGCAAGGCTTATAGGGTGTTTAATAGGAGAACTTTGAATATAGAAGAATCTATACATGTTACCTTTGATGAGATTGTAGACCTTGGGGGAAATCCTCTTGAGTCAAATCAAGAAATTGCAGGTGATGATGAATATATAAGAGAGGCTCTTGATGAATTATATTTGGAAGAAAATGAGTCTTCTCAAACGCCTGAATTAGCAAAAGAATGGCAATCACCTAGAGGACTCTCAATGGACAATATCATTGGTGATATCTCAAAAGGGGTAAGAACTAGAAACATGACTAATTTTTGTATGTCTGTAGCTTTTGTGTCACAGATTGAACCCAAGAATGTTGAGGAAGCACTTAAAGATGAACAATGGTGCATAGCCATGCAAGAAGAACTTAACCAATTTGAAAGAAATCAAGTCTGGGAATTAATCCCAAGGGAAGAATCATATCAAGTTATTGGAACCAAATGGGTGTTTAGAAATAAACTTGATGAAGATGGGAACATATCAAAGAATAAAGCCAGACTTGTTGCAAAAGGCTATTGTCAGGAGGAAGGTATAGATTATGATGAAACTTATGCTCCTGTTGCCAGGTTAGAGGCTATACGCCTACTTCTTGCTTATGCATCTTTAATGAAATTTAAATTATATCAAATGGATGTTAAAAGTGCATTTTTGAATGGTTTTATTAAAGAAGAAGTTTATGTGGAGCAACCCCCTGGTTTTGAAGATTTTAGTTTTCCTAATCATGTTTTTAAATTAAAGAAAGCTTTATACGGGTTGAAACAAGCTCCTAGATCTTGGTATGAAAGGTTAATTAGTTTCCTAACATCAAATGATTTTTCTAGAGGAAAAATTGATTCTACACTATTTATAAAGAAAGTTAAAGAACATATCTTATTGGTCCAAGTATATGTTGATGATATTATTTTTGGATCAACTGATAATTCGTTATGTGTAGAATTTGCTAAGATAATGCAGGGAGAATTTGAAATGTCTATGATGGGAGAATTGACATTCTTCCTTGGACTACAAATCAAGCAACTTAAAGATGGCATTTTCATCTCTCAAACCAAATACTGCAAAGGGATCCTTAAAAAGTTTGGAATGGACACCTCAAAGGAAGCTAACACACCCATGGGAACTTAATGCTATCTAGACAAGGATGAATCAGGTTTGGAAGTTAATCAAACTATGTATAGAGGTATGATAGGATCACTGTTATACTTAACTGCAAGTAGACCTGATATTATGCATTCTGTCTGTGTGTGTGCTAGATTTCAGGCTTGTCCTAAAGAATCTCATCTAATTGTAGTGAAACATATTTTAAAATACTTAAAAGGAACTACTGGTTTTGGTTTGTGGTATCTGTCTGATGCTTGTATGAGTTTAATAGGATATTCTGATGCTGATTATGGTGGATGTAAAATTGATAGGAAAAGTACTAGTGGGACATGTCATTTGTTAGGTTCATCCTTAATATCCTGGTATTCTAAGAAACAGGCATGTGTTGCTTTATCTATCACTGAAGCTGAATATATTGCAGCTGCTAGTTGTTGTGCTCAAATTCTGTGGATGAAACAACAGTTAGAAGATTATAGTATCTTTTTAAATGACATTCTGTTGATGTGTGATAATACGAGTGCAATAAATCTTACTAAGAATCCAATAATGCACTCTAGGACTAAACATATAGAAATAAGACATCACTTTTTGAGAGATCATATCAGCAAAGGAAACTGTAAAATAGAGTACGTTGATACAAAGAATCAATTAGCAGATATTTTTACTAAGCCTCTACCCAAGGATAGATTTTATGATCTTAGAAGAGACTTAGGGATATTAGAAATAGCTTAAATTCTGCTTAATTTGACTATTTTTGGATGGTTGTAATGTTATAATTCATTTTGTAGGATGTTCATAGGTTATCATGTGTTAAAACACTCAAAACAGGGCATTCCTCTCTGGAATAATTGATTAATTGGAGTTCTAATCGATTATTTGCATCCAAAACACTTAAAACAAGGCATTCCTTCCTGGAATAATCGATTAATTTGTCCATTAATCGATTAAAACTAGTAATAATCGATTAACAGCCCAAAATAATCGATTAAACGGGTCTGGAAGTGATTTAATCGATTAATTTGAATTTTAATCGATTAAATCCGACCAAGTTTGCTTCCTAGCTGTTGCTAACGGATATTTTGACCATTATTCCCTTCCATATGAACGTTGGAGATGCTTGGTTATAAATAGGGACCTTCATTTCACTTCTACTCACTTCTATCTCTTGAAATCAAGCTATCTTGCCTTATTCTAGCTACCTTGCCCTCTTCTCACTACACTTAGCTTTCTAAATCTTCTTGTTATTCCTCTAATCTTTTAATGGACTCATCTTCTCGTGCTAAGATCCCTACTAGAAGAAGATCTGCACCCTCATCTCGACCCCGTCCTAATTCCGTAGAAGGATGGATTTCTGATACAGATGGCCAACAAGAATTTCTGACTTACTGGAAGGAACAGGCTATTATTTCTCCCAAGTTTCTTATTGGTGAACAATTCATCAATAGGGGATTCAATTTTCCCAACCTTCTTGAAATTCAAGGAGTTCTTCCCTTCATCCAAATGTAAGGTACATATTATCCTGACCTTGTTAGGGTATTTTACTCTAGATTTAAATTTAGAGATCAAATTGCTACCTCTAGAGTAAAAGGCGTCACAATTATTCTTGACGATGATATTTGGGAAAACGTCGCTCACTTTCCAATTAGAGAAGATGCTATTAACATTTATGGTGAGCTAGATGATTTTGACAGGTTCTTAGCTTACCGTTCTTTTCTGAGAAATCCCTCCATGGAGATTGGGCGTCTCCTTCATGCTGGACCTTTAAAGAAGGAGGAACGCATGATTCTCCATCTAATTGTTTGGATCCTATGTCCTTGAGCTACAAATCATGCCCAATGTTCTTCCATTGATCTTCGTATTATTCATGCCATAATGAATAATGAGCCGTTAGATTGGGGCGTTCTTGTCACAATGACCATGTTAAAAGCAAAACGTCATCCCACATTCAAAATTCCATATGCTTTACTTGTCTCTCGTATTCTTGAATATAAAGGAGTGAATATTGAAGGTGAACAAGCAGTTAGAACAAATAACTTGAACCGCATGCTGGACAGCACATTAATTCAACTCTAAATGGTGCGTGTCAATGATATTTATGTTCACAAAGATGACGTTCCTAATCAAAGTGATGCTAATGAAGATTCTGATGAAGATATGCCTCCAGCTGCTGAGTTTCCCTCTGACCAAATCCAAAATGTTGGAACTTCCTCTACTCATCATGAAACCCGACAATCCATGGAAGACATGTTATCTGACATGAATAAGAGGATGCAGTCATTCTTCACTCTTTCTGGAGTACGGCATGAGGAAATAATTCGCCGTATATCTGATGTAGATGATAAAGTGTGCCATTTAGAAAATAGATTTGATGCACACTTTCATAGTGATGATAGTGAAGAATTTTAATTTTGTTGTTTATTTTCTCTTCTTGTGATGTAATGTATTGACATTTCTGAAATAAAATGTGATGTTTTGTTATTACTTTGATTGAGGGGGAGCTTTCTCTACATTATGCATATTTTGAGGGGGAGCTCTTATGTTTGTAATAGATGAATTATTTTTTATTCTAATCAAAATAGGGGGAGAAAATATTTAAAGCCTAATTTGATTACTTTTAAATATTATCAGGTATGTTTAATGTGTTTGTTAGTATGACAGATAAAACAGGTTATTACAAGGATTTAAAAGATAATTTTGATCATCATCAAAAAGGGGGAGATTGTTGAACATTCAAGGACTTGATGTTGCACTTGATGAACATGAAGATTGTTGATTTTGATGATGATTCAAGAACACAAAGACTTAAGAGTGTTGAAGACTTGTTTTGTATTGTAATAACTCTATTTCAATTAGATTGAGTCTGTAATATTAGAGTTTAAGATAGCCGGTACATAGTCTGCACCTTAGAAGCTTCAAAAAGCTCAAATTTATCATCCAGGCTCGGCTTTAATCGATTAAATAGGTAAATAATCGATTAAAACAGTGAGAAAAATCATTTTCTATAACAACTCAATGGTTTAATCGATTAAACCAACTTTTAATCGATTATCAGGCGGTTTAATCGATTAAATCACCTTTTAATCGATTAAAACAGAGAGGTTTGGGTTCTGTTGATATTTGGCTCTGTTTTAATCGATTAACACTTCTTTTAATCGATTATTTCAGTCAGATTTTGATTTTTAACTTCAAATCAAACCTATTTTCGAAAACCCTATTTCCAAGAACCCTAGTTTCGAAATCCGCAATTCCAAAACCCTAATTTCTCTACTTAAACTCTTCTATGGCACTCAGAAAAAAAAGAACAACCTTTTTCATACAAAAGTTAAGTGCTGTGAGTGCCAGAGAACTATTTGTTGCAAGAAAAAGGGGTTTTCTGAACCTGGTGTGGGCTAGAAGCGATAAGAATCACTAAGTGGAGTTCTTAGTGGATTGTGTGTTGTGTTGTCTCTGGGGAAAGTTGTTCTTCATCTCTTGTGGATTTCAAGAGAGGTGTTATCTTTACTTTATCTTTTCAATTGTAACTTGTTTGTAATAACTTTGTTTATAGTGACAACGTTAATCCTCTGTTTGAGTGATTAGCAACTGGACGTAGGGTCTTTTGATCCGAACCAGTATAAATTTCCTGTGTAAGACTCTATCCCTTTCTCTATTTATATTTACACAGTTTTTAATCGATAAAATTTGGGGAAAATTTTGAAAACCTAATTTTTATTAAGAAACCAATTCACCCCCTCCCTCTTGGTTTTTTGTCCGACCACGCGAACATTCCGTTGCGCGATTCTAACACAACTTTGGTCATTATAACCAGAGTTAGGTAAGGGAGTTAGTTACGTGCGGGGAAGGTATTAGCTTCCCCACGACACCCCTTTCGGGTTCCTAAGATGGACTGTTTATTATAAAAATAAGAACATTAAAATCATGCTTTTACCCTTATTTATTCATTGTGAAATTTAAATAATTGACTACATGGCCCTAATATCTAATGCACAGAGAAGGTAATAAAAGCGATAAAAGAAAGAGAATAAGGGATGTAAAAACCTCCGAAGCAAGCTTTTATATATATTCTTGTAAAGGGCACTTTTTGACAAACCTCACTCTACAACGCTGCTCACTCTTCCACCGCAGGACTCTAGAATATCTAAAAAGAACCCTAGGACTCTGGAAATGCTTCAGAGTGGTTCTAGAAGAGTATAGGAGGATAAATTCAGGTGAACAAGTTGTGGAAAATGAGGAAAGGATACCCCCATTTATTGAAATTCGTGTCCGTCAGACTGGGACGATCGTCTCGCCTAACAAGGTCCAGACCACCGTCTCGTTATTCAGGATGGTCGTCTCGCCATTCAGGACGGCGGTCTCGCCATTAGCGAGTGGCAAGACAGCCTTCTCGCCAAACGAGACGATGGTCTCGCCTTTGGTGAGTGGCGAGACGGCCTTCTCGCCAAACGAGAAGGCCGTCTCGCCTCGCCCTCTTGGATAGACGGCCATCTGGCCAAATGGGACGGTCTTCTCGGTCTTATGGGCAGAATTCTCCTATTTTTTGTGTACAGAAAGTTTTCCTATTCTAATATGGAGCCTAGTAAGCACGCCTAGGGACCTTTGAGGCCTTGTCCATCTTTGAATGGAAGTCTTCTGCTCTTTATTGTGAGGCCAGACAAGATTTGGGGTCTACATGATGCATCATAATTGATTATGACATTTAAAAATGTCATGTTACGAAATTTTATCACACTGCTATGGAGGCTTATGCATAATACCACTTCATCAACTTGTACCTCCATATCCAGTATTCTAAGACTCTATCTAGTCTTCAGAAATCATCTTGGGCTTGCTTGAATCATCATCTTTTTCAGAATGTAATATTTACCAAAATCATATCTTGGGCTTGCTTGAGTTTTGAATGTTGTTGACTTGAATCATCATCAAAATCATCTCTTGGGAATGTAGGGACATGTTTCACATAGCCATCAATCTCCTTCTTATTACTTTCAAACTTGTGTGGTCCAATTCTTGCAGCTGCCTCTCCAGTCCACTCCAAGCCCATTAAGAGTAATGGTTGGTAATGGATAATTTTTACCATGCTCTAATTTTTGTCCTAATGTTACATTGCAATTAGCCCAAAATCAATTCCCTATTAACTTATATCCTTTGGAACTTTTGAGTACCGATGTGGTTCTTGGAGTGCATTGGCTGACACTTATAAGTCCTTATGTGATGGACTACAATGGCCCTTTTATGAGATTTATGTGGAATAATACTCTAGTGGGGTTACAAGGTGACCAAGGTCCAATTCCTTCCCCCATTTCAACCCACCAGCTAAAGAGGCTTCAATCCACTAATCGGGTCGAGTCCCTCTTTTAACTAACAATGGAGCCTTCACCCTCAGGCCCCCATTTATCTTCTCCCTCATACGATATTGACCAAAACACTCTTCCCCATCCACTTTACCTGCAACTCCTTTTTTCCCCCTACAACAACTCATTTCCAAATACTCATCCCTTTTCTTCGCCCCTACATCACTACCTCCTTCCCATTCCACCAACAATTCCATTAACCTTCTTCCCAGCTCCACCGCTATTTTAGTTCGTCCCAAAAATAGGAAATTGAAAACCAAGTTCAGAAATGTTAGCTTCAGGATTTATTGTGCCAAGCAACAGTCCCTTCTCCTCTTCGATCCTCCTTATTAAAAAGAAGGACGGTACATGACGTTTTTATGTTGATTACCAAGCACTCAATGCCATTACAATTAAGGACAAATTCCCTATCCCAATGGTGGACGAACTTCTTGATGAATTGGGCAATGCATCCTAGTTTTCTAAATTGGATCTACTCTCTAGATTCCACCAAATTCTGATGGTACCAACATATGCTTGTAAGACTATCTTCAGAATTCATAATGGTCACTTTGAATTTTGGGTCATGCCTTTTGGGTTGTGTAGTGCGCCCTCGACGTTCCAAGCAGTGATGAACCATCTATTCTGACCACATATGCAAAAGTTCATCATTGTTTTCCTTGATGGCATTCTTGTCTATAGCCCCTCTTTGGACTCTCATGCCATGCACCTTGAAACTGTTTTTGAATTGTTACATTCCAACCACTTCAAGTTAAAGGGAAGTAAATGTCTTATAGGCAAGCATTCTGTACTTGGGCCATATTGTCTCTTTTCAGAAGGTGCAACCCGATCCTGAGAAGTTAGTGGCTATATGCAACTGGCCTTCACCATTATCAGTGAAGTCTCTAAAGGGTTTCTTAGGACTTACAGGCATCTATCGTAGATTTGTCCTTGGGTATGCCTCTGTCGCTTACCCTCTCACTACCCTTCCAAGAAGGACTCCTTTCTTTGGAATGATGATGCTCAACAGGCCTTTGATCACCTCAAACATATCCTACTCCAAGAACTAGTGTTCGCCATTCCGAATTTCAATTCCACATTCGTTATTCAGATTGATGCTTCAGGTATATAGGTATGGGCATGGGTGTTGTATTGTCTCAGAATCGCCATCCAGTTGCTTATTTTAGTAAACAATTTTGCCCAAAGCTCAGAAAGTCTTCCACTTACATCAAAGAATTATGTGCCATCACCTTAGTTGTTCAAAAGTGGCGCCAGTATCTCATTGGTTGACACTTTATTATTCAGACTGGTCAACATTCCATTAAGGAACTCATACACCAAACAGTCCTGACACTCGAGTAGCAAAAATATTTCTTCAAGCTACTAGGTTATGACTCCGAAATCCAATATTGCCCAAGCAAGTTTAACACTGTAGCTGACGCTCTTTCACGTGTTGAGTCCTTGGAGGAATCTCTTTTGGTCTTGTCAATTTCGCACTTGGATTTTCTGGATGCTCTTAGGTTATCACTTAGCACCAACTCTTATTTCCAAGACTTTAAAAATAAGATCAATTCTACACATGCGGGTTTCCTTGATTTTGTCGTTCACCATGATTTCATTATCTACAAGGACAAAATTTGGCTTCCATCATCCTGGCCATTCATTCCCCTCCTCCTTCATGAATTCCACTCCACCTTGTTGGCTAGTCATACAGGCATGGCTAGAACCCTTAGCAGACTTCTGGCTAGTTTTTATTGGAATACTATTCGCAAGGATGTCCAGGATTATGTGTCCACTTGTACCATTTGTCAGCAAACTTAAATTCCTACATAGTGTAGTCTAGGTCTTTTGTAGCCCATTCCTCCACCATCACGTTGTCGGTAGGATTTGTCACTAGACTTCATTATAGGACTCCCGCCATTTAAGGGCTTTACTACCATCCTTGTCGTGGTGGATAGGTTCTTAAAAGGAGCTCACTTTGGTTTGCTACCCCATTCCTTCACTGCTTTCAGCGTGGTTGAGTTATTTGTCAACATGGTTTGCAAACTCCACGGTCTCCCTCACAGGCTCATTTTTTATCGAGACCCTATATTCCTTAGCCAATTTTGGCGCGAATTGTTCCGCTTGAGTAGTACTAAGCTTCGTATGTCGACTGCTTACCACCCTCAACGGATGGGTAGACTGAGGTAGTTAATAAGGTGTTACAATAGTATTTACAATGTTTTGTTCACCACAAACCTTCACTTTGGGGCAAATTACTACCATGGGCCGAATGGAGTTTAAATATAGCAGTGAATTCCTCCACTGGTTACACCCCTTTTGAGGTTATGTATGGGTTCCCACCTCCCATTATTCCTTCCTTTACACCTACAAATACCTCTAATGTTGTTGTTCAATACGAGCTTTCAACTCACGAGGAGATTCTTTGCAAACTACGCTCCAACCTTGCAAAGGCACAGGAGTCTATGAAACATTGGGCAGATGCTTCTCGCCGCTAAAAGTGATGAAGATCTTATTTGAATCATCTTATAAAACGAATATTTTGTTGATTTGATGAAGTCAAATGAAGTCAAAGGCTATTCTGATGAAGTCAAAGGTTACTTGGTTAAAAGGGTAGAGTGATTAGTGAGTCTGCATCTATACATAGGTATAATCATTCATATCTCTCTGCTACATGAGATTTCATCATTTAAAAGATTTTGAAAATGCCTCTAAAAGATGTTTAATCTGTTAAAAACCAAAGTAATCGGTTAAATGATTTTTAAGTAATTGTTTTAACTGATATTATATGAGCTTTATCAGTTAAAATGTTCTTAACACTTACATAACAGGTTTTTAATTGATAGGTTTTTGAAATAATCGATTAAAACCTTTTAAAACATTAACTGGAACTGTTTTAATCGATATATCTTCGAATTAATCGATTGTTTTCATTAAAGAAGTTTTTGAAAAGCTTCTGCCAGTATTTTAACTGATATAGATTCAAAATAATCGATTAAAATCACTTAAAATGTTTTGGAAAGTGTTCTGGCAGTATTTTAATCTATATAAACTCGAAACAATCGATTAAAATAACTTGAAGTGCTTTGAAAGATTTTTTGTCAGTATTTTAATCGATACAAACTCGAAACAATCGATTAAAATAACTTGAAGAGTTTTGAAAGATGTTCTGTCAGTATTTTAATCGATGTAAAATCGAATTAATCGATTAAAACAATTTTTGTTAACTGTTTTAATCAATTAAAACTGGATGTTATCAGTTAAAATCACTTAGCAAGTTTTATGAAAAATATTTGGCATAATTTTAATCGATTAAAATGCGAATTAATCGATTAAAACAACTTAAATGATTTTTTATAAAGTGTTTTAATCGATTGAAACGTTGTCGTATCAGTTAAAACAAATCTGGAAAATGATCAAGAACATTTTAACAGATTAAAATAAGTTTTAACAGATTAATTCAAGACTTTTAACAGATTAAAAGATTGTTTTATCATATTAATTAAACCAGCAGTTAGAACAATTCTCTATATAAACATGATTGCTTGAGTCTTTTAAAATATACCTTTGAGCAATCAATCAAACAATCATAAGAGCTACTTTAGAGAAAGAATCACGCAAGTTTTGTGAAGTTTTTCAAAGTTCTTTCTTGAGGCAATTTTTGCATTTCTTTTGTGAAGAAACTCATTCTGCAGAGCTGAATAATCCGGGTTTGAGTGTTCTAGTTTCTTATCTTTGTTTCTTTACATTTCTTTACTGTATGTTGGATGTCTAGAATTGTTGGGCACTAGTTCTGTAGCTGGAATTTGGCTACAGGTTGGTTCAAGAACTGGAAGTTGGTTCTTGGTGAAGGTTTAAGTGCAAGAACTGAAATTTTTTTTCTTGTGGTAAGGTTGGGTGTGTGATTGAAATCTGTAATCTGTAAAACATTCAATCTAGTGGAACTCAGCTAGAATTTGGCTGAGAACTGGACGTAGCCCTAGGATTGGGTGAACCAGTATAAATCTTGGTTGTATTTCTCTAAACCTTACTCTCTTTAATTTTGTTGCTGCCTTTATTTCAATTTCTTATTTTGCTTGATTCAAGAATTGGTCAGAACTCTTAATCTTTGAAATAGATAATCTGTAAATTGCAAAAATATTTCAAAGATCAATTCACCCCCCCTCTTGATCTCATCCTCCTTTTCTAACAGTTGCGAGCTCTAGTTTACCATTGGTGATTGGGTCTACGTACGCTTGCGACCACGCAGATAGACTTCTATTACTGGTCAAACCTCTGGCAAGCTGCAGAAGTGATTCTTTGATCCCTTTCATATCACCAATAAAATAAGGGCAGTAGCTTATGAATTGGCCTTACCTCCAGAGGCAAATATCCATAATATTTTTCATGTCTGCTTACTTTGACCACATAAGGGTCCTCTTCCTTCCTCACTTCTCACATTGCCTCATGACATCTTCGACAACCAACCTGTCTTAGTCCCATTAGCTATCATTGATTGGAAATGGGATAACTCTACTCCCACCTCCTGCCTTCAGGTTTTGGTTCAGTGGAAGAACATACCCCTGGAAGAGGCCAGCTGGGAACCATGGGATCTTTTTAGAGACCAGTTTCACCTTGAGGACAAGGTTCTATTTGAACAGGGAGGAGATGTAAGGAATGTAGGCCTAATTCCCCTCACTCTTGTTGCTAACACTGAGAGTATAAAAGGTTGGTTCCTAACACACATGATGACCCATAGGAGGGCCCAAATCTTCCCAACACTGCACTTGAGGAAAGGCCTAGAAGGGAGACACGTCAACCCCAACGTCTGAATGATTATGTTGTGACAATTCCAAATAACCTCAAGAAAGGGAATTCTATTATACCTATATGATTAGGGAGGAATCTTATTGTTATATTTATTTTGTCTTTTTCTTACATGCCATGCGAATAGCAAGGCAAGGTATTCCATATATTTTGGTTGTTAAAGAAAGAGGGCACAAAAGATTATTCAGTGACAATACTTTCTCTCTGCTTTATTCTACTTTTCTCTGTAACTTTCTTTCATTCTTTTGACAAGTACCTTTCAGAATCCCCAATCGGGATTAAATTCTTCCCAGAAGGCATAGTCTGGTCAAGAGTAATTGAAAGTAAGCTTCCAAACAAAGATATATTGGTAGGAATGAATATTTATTCCATGGCTCATAAGCCTTAGATCCATCCTACTGGGATTAAATTCAAAAGGGAATTTAAATCATTTACAGAAGTACCCAGACTCTTCTCCCTCTCTGAAGCTCCTCCAGACTTAGAAGAAATAAAAGTCAAATTAGCCACCCTGTGTGCTAATAATGATGAAGATTTTTCTCATCTAAATCCTTTGTGAAAGAATCCTGAATTCTTCGTCCAACTACCCTTCAAATTCAATGAAGATGTTAATCTTTCAAAGGCTACATATATTGGAATGTCTCTATTAGATCTGCAATTGGCCTGTCAAGAATGTCAAGAACTCTTGAGACAAGGCGTAATAGAACTAACCTAATCCAATTGGGTCTGCCAAGCCTTCTATGTGAAAAAGAGATCAGAAAGAATCAGAGGGAAACAAAGGTTAATCATTGATTATAAACTTCTTAATCACTTCCTTAAGGATGATAAGTTTCTAATTCCTAAAACATCTTCCTTACTCATTATGATAAAAGAAGCTTATATCTTCTCCAAGTTCAATCTAAAATTCGGGTTTTTGTCAACATATATTTTTGTCAAAAGTAAGAATATCTCTTTGTTAAGGTTCTCCCTTACATCTTTAATCTTATCAAGAATTCACTAATTCTTATAACGGTCATTTTTAGACTTACTAAACTTTGTTTTTGAAGTATTCCTTTATTCAGATTTTTTTTCTATTTTGTTTTAAATTCCTATATTTTGTGTTCTTAATTGATTTTAATCCCAAATTTTTTTTTGCATTAATTATATTTAGAATTATGATAAGCAGTTGATTTTTTTATTTTTTTAGTTATTTCATCTAGTAATTTAAAAAAAATAAGCAAACCAGAAGAGAAAATAAATTTTTTAAAATTTATTAAAAAAACTTCTAATGGAATAAGGTAGCATAATAAATTTTATTTTATATTTTTTAATATAAAAATAAATTATCTAGATTGTTCCGATGTCCTTTTAAGTTTTCTATAGACAGGAAAAAAAATTATGGACGAAGAATACAACTCAGACGTGTTTTGGTTCTAATTTTGGTTTTAAATGACAAAAACATTTATTATGTCACAGTTAGGTTTTCTATAAAAGAGAAAAAAAATGGATGAAGAGTAGGACTCGCGAGAACCACAACTTCAACAGAGACGTGTTTGGTTGTATTTTTGGTCGTTGCTTTAATTTGAGCATTAATGGTCCGCGACGGTTTCAAAGAAGAAAACAAATTCATTAAAAGTTAGGATTTTAACGTGTCATTAAAACGTTTATTTCATATTTTTCGATGAACAATATACTTTTTATTAGTATATGAAAAAAAATCGTAAAAAAAATAATAAACATAACATAATAGATTATTTCTAATACTTGATCAATTATGTAATAATTTTTTTAAAACAAAAAATTATTAAATAATTTTATTTTACATCTATTTATTTTTATTCTCTCTTTCTTTCTAATAAAAAGTTTTATTCATTTTTCATTCTCTTAAATTTATTTTCTAATTTATTCCTATGATGGGAAGGATGGGTAGGGTTCCTGCAAAGAAAATTCAACACCCAAGTTAAAGATGGAAGAGAAATGTTCACAATATACGGTTATTAGTGTAAAAATACAATTATTTTTCTTCGTACAATTTACTAATACTTGTGGGGACAGAAGTTATCTTCTGTTATTTGGAGGCTTTTACTGTGTAATGACCGCTACAGTTACCCAATCCAAACAAAAGTTAAGTGACAGGCAATTAAGGACAATGAAGGTTTCCATCACATCAATCAAAGTCATTGACATCTCTTCGTTTCCATTTAGGTGCATGATTTGACAAAAAGGCTTTATGCATGTTTTATGACAATTTTATAAATGGGTGAAAACAAAGGAAATAAAAGAGGATTTTTATTGACATGTATAAATTAAATGTTTATTATTTGTATAAAATGATTACAACTGAATTTAGAAAAATGGTTTGGCCAAAATTGATTATATTGTATGGGCTTTAATAATTATGTCTATGATATATGTTTCTTAGTTCTCCTATTTATTTTAGTTGAGATGTCCGAACTCAAAGTGAAGATTATGCAAAGCCGTCTGCTTCTGGAAGGATATTACCTTAGTCGTATGGGCTTTAACAGTTATGTCTATGATATATGTTCCCTAGTTTTCCTATTTGCTTTAGTTGAGATGTCTGAACTCAGAGTGAAGACTATGCAAAGCCGTCTGCTTCTGGAAGGATATTACCTTAGTCGTCTTTCGGTTTTCGACTAAGATAACTATTGTTCTTTTTTTTTACCTCTAAATTTTGCCTAGGACGTATCCTAGCGAGGCATGTAGACCCTAATTTTTGCCCAGGACGCCCTTTGCAGTTTTTCATCTTGACGGGTCTTGAGCAATGCCTTCAAGCGTAATACTTCTTCACCACATCCGAATTGATCGGGTGTCGAAGTTCTTCTCCATCCATGTCGGTGAGGATAAGAACTCCTCTCGAGAAAGCTTGCTTGACCACAAAGGATCCTTCATAGTTTGCTGCCCATTTTTCGATTTTATCCTTCTTGGCCGGAAGCAATTTCTTTATTACTAAATACCCCTCGTGATAAGTATGGGGGTTGACCTTTTTGTCGTAAGCCCTTTTAATCTTCTTTTTATAGGCTTGTCCATGACATATATGGCATCTAACCGTTTTTCCCCGATCAAATTCAACTGGTCATATCGGCTTTGGACCCATTCAGCTTCCGTCAGTTTTGCTTCCATGATAATTCATAAGGAAGGTATCTCGACCTTTATTGGAAGTACGACCTTCATACCATATACAATGGAATATGGAGTAGCTCATGTGGAGGTCCGTACAGACTGATGAGCCATTATTTTCCCGCATTTTCTTATCTTTATGTACTTATCTTAATTGGTGCATTGTGTTTAATTTTCTATTATTAGTGCATTTTCATTGATTGGGCTTCATTGGGCCATTATTCCAAATTTTGCTTAATTTAGCATTAATTGGTCTAATTTTCGTTTCTAATTATTTTTAGGTATTTTTGGTGAAACAATTTTGAAGCATGGACATTAATATTGAGATGAAGAGAGTTTCCACATCATTGCCACGTCAGTTGCCACATCACCTGCCATGTCAGCTGCTATTTCCACGTCATATTAATGATTGCCACGTCAGCTAGGGTTTGTTTGATGTGTAATCCCGTGTGGGCCAGCTTGGGCCCATTCCTAGGGGACTCTAGGGTTAGGGTAGGCTTATATTTTGAGAGGAGCAGCAGGAGGAAAAGCAGCCACTGTAGTTCTGTTTGACGTTTGTTTTCATGCTGGTTTTCTCTGCATTTTAATTTGGATTGCTCAAGGCTCATTGACGGATTAATATGGTTCAATTTCTTTTTCTGCTACCATGAGAGTTTGCATTCTTTCACTTCTATTGCAAATTTCATTGTGTTGTTTAGTTCAGGCGAATCTTGTATTTCAATTTCTGCTGCAATCCATTTTGCTATTTTGTTATTCCATTTATATTTCAATTGTAATTTCGTGTTAATGGACAGCCACCACATTTTCTGAGATTCCTTTTGTTCTTTTTGGGGATTAGATTCACGAAAACATCCATCAATTGGTATTTTACGTTTTGTTTTTTTTTTCTGCACTTGATTTTATTTTTATGTTTTTTGTTGCATTTTTGAATTAATGGAAGGCTAAACCCCTTAAGGTTGGCTCCTTGAACAGATGACAATTCTCTTTGAGGATATTGCGTTTCATGTTAAGTGATCTCTGTTTTATTTGGCTTTCTAATATATTGTCCAATAGGTTGCATTCAATCTACGTTGATGCTTAATGAACTTGGGTTGTGTGTGAACTGCAACTTCAGTCCCATAGTTTACTTAATTCTGTGGGCTGAGATAATATGTTCTGCATGTTTCTTAATCGTGTAGGGAAGTTCTGATCAATCTCCGCTTAGTGGATTGGTGTTGGATGGAACATGCTTGAGTATGGCAGAGAATTTATTGTTACCTAAGGATAAGAGTCTTGAATCTAATCAAGGAGCCAAGCTGTTTCTACTACCATTTAGCTGTTAATCATTCGAAATTCTGCAAACCCTCCCATTACTATTTTATCTGTTTGATGTGTGAATCTTTGATTGAAACTAATAGTCCTTGGGAGACAACCTAGGAGTCTATTGCCTAGTACTACATTTAATCACATTTATTTGACCAGATACGGCTCCGATCAAATTTGGCGTCGTTGCCGGGGACTCATTGGTTTCTGTCAAAGTTGGTGTGTTTTGTTATGTTGAGTCTGCATAATTCGTATAAGTGAGTGTGTCTGCATAATTCAAATTGTGTTTTGTTTTAGTTTAAGGTAGTGACTTACTGTTGTGGTCAGTTTTATTTTCAATTTGCGGTTTGTTATTGAAGGTTGTAGGTGCAGCAATTTGGAGCAAGGAAGAAATTTGAATTTAGCTGCACAATTCAACTTGGAAGGCAATGGAACAGTAAGTTCAATTTTCTGTAAAACTGCTGCTGCTGTTTTCTGTTAAATTTTTCTGTCTGCTATTTTCTGTTACTATTTCTGGTTGTTGTTTTCTGGTTGGTGTTTTGTGCTCTTCTGGAGTATGTCAACATTGATTAATTGTGGCCCTTTGTGCTGTTAGATTGCAAGTTTACAAAGAATTGGAGTTGTTAAATTTTGGTAGCAGTAAAAACCAATGAAACAGTAAACTGGCCAATGGAACATTGATTTTTCCTTATGTGATGTTGTGTAATGAGACTTGATCATATGTTGTGTTGTGTTTATGGTATCATAGAAGAGGGCATTTCAGTTTCAAGTTGAGGTGGTGCAGATTTCAGAAAGTGTAGGTTGCAGAAAACACCCTTTACTAGATGAATAGTGCCAGTGAATAGTGCCAGTTTTCACTAGTTTTCGAAAAATCTAAAAAAATACTTCCTCAACGAATTTTTCTCTCATTTTTGGTGTCCACACTTATTTCATCATGTATTAAGTGCATACAAAAGTACAGGTCTAAATTCATTCATTTGATATGGTTTCCAAGTTAGTCGTGAAGAAACAATTGTGAAAACTTCAAACGGCCATAACTTTTGCTACAGATGTCAGAATTGGTCAAATTGTTTTTAAAAAAATAGGGAATTTTCTTATCTACACACCAAAAATAGAGGAGCTAATTTTCACTACTGGAAATACAAAAAAAGGGCCATTTACTATTTCTTTTTTATTTTTAAAGTTTTATTGCCCTATTTTTCCAAACTTTTCTAGGGTGGTTCACTTAGGTAGACTTAGCATTTTACCTTGATGATTTTTTCTAGTGAATATTATAATTCTAGGTGCATGATGACCAAAGGGTTTGATAATTTGAGTTTTGTAGCTCAAGATTTGAATTTTTGAGTGATTCTGTTGACTTTTTTAAGGTAAGGTTGAGCCTTTTGTGCATGTACTTAACCTTTGAATTTTGCTCTGAAATTTTTTGTGGAAGTCTTACATGTTTTAAGGGTGCTGCATGCAAAATTTCATGTCATTTGGAAATCGTTTGCAAAAATTTCCAATTTTACCCCTTGTTTAAGCTTGTTTGAGAACTACTTGATATGTTATATATAGTGCATGACTAGGGGTAATCCAGGAATTTTACAACCCTTTGATCCTGAAATAGATAAGACCTTTCATAGACTAGTTAGGCATTCTAGGAACGTGTCTTTAGATGATGCACATTTAGATAACATTAGTTTAAGTAGTTCTGACCATTTTTCTGCATCTGACCATTCTGCTGCATCTGAACATAATCTTGATTTTGATAACATGGGTGAGCAACACAATTTTGGACCTTGTGAGAGGACTCTTAGGGAGATGGTTGCACCTGATTTCACTTATGCAAATTTATGTATCCAATACCCTGAAGAGGATGTACGATTTGTGCTTAAAACTGGACTAATCCATTTGTTGCCCAAGTTTCATGGTCGTGCAAGTGAGGATCCACACAAGCATCTCAAGGTGTTTCATATAGTCTGCTCCACCATGAAGCCACAAAATGTCCTTGAAGATCACATATACCTGAAGGCTTTTCCTTTCTCTTTGGAGGATCTTGCCAAAGACAGGTTGTACTACTTAGCTCCTGGTTCCATAACGAGCTGGGATGATCTGAAAAGAGTCTTTCTAGAGAAATTTTTCCCTGCTTCCAGGACCACTGCCATCAGGAAGGATATATCAGGTATCAGGAAACAGATGGGAGAGATCTTATACGAGTATTGGGAGAGGTTCAAGAGACTTTGTGCAAGTTGCCCTCACCACCAAATATCAGAACAACTACTGCTACAGTACTTTTATGAGGGGATGAACACAATGGATAGGGGTATGATAGATGCAGCTAGTGGAGGAGATTTAGGAGACATGACACCTGTTGCTGCTTGAGGTTTAATTAAGAAGATGGCGTCCAATTCCCAGCAATTTAACATGAGGAGTGATGCCATAGTCCTTAGAGGTGTACATGATGTGGGTTCATCAGATTTAGTGGAGAAGAAGCTAGAAAGTAAGATTGATGCCCTCACCACCCTAGTCTTCCAACTTGCTGCAAATCAGAGACCTGCACCACCTGCAAGGGTTTGTGGCATTTGTACTTCAATTGAGCATCCCACTGATTGCTGCCAATTATTGCATGAGTCTACAGGTTCTGGAGCTCCACAAGCTTATGCAACAAACATTTTCAATAATAGGGCTCCGAACCAACAACATAATTCTGACCTCTCAAGCAATAGATACAATCCAGGGTGGAGGAATCACCTAAATCTGAGATGGTCCAACCAGCAGCACCAATAGCAGCAGAATCTTTTGCCACCACCACCATTTCAGAATTTTGCTGGTCCAAGTAGACCTTATGTGCCTCCACCAATGCAACAACAATATCAGAGGCAGCAAAATGAAGCATCAGCTGCTCAACCTTCTTCACCTTCATTAGATGAATTGGTCAAAAAAATGGCTAAGATGAACATACAGTACCAACAGAAAAATGATGCCTTCATTCAGAGTTTAACCAACCAGATTGGTCAACTAGCTATTGTTGTGAATCAATTGCAAAATCACAATTCAGACAAGCTCCCTGCACAGACTGTGGTTAATCCTAAGAAAGTGAGTGGCATCACATTGAGGTCAGGGAAACAGATTGACATACCCACTGCAACACCTCCACCCTCATCTGTACCTGCCTCAGTTCCTACACTTGAGCAACCAGTTGGTAGCCGAAAATTGCATATAGATGGACCTTCTTCCAACACCAGTTCTTACCTGCAACAACCTCCTATCCCTCTTCCATTCCCTCCCAAAGCAATTCCAAGCAAAAAGATGGAAGAGGTCGATAAAGAGATTCTGGAGACCTTCAGGAAATTTGAGGTGAACATACCTCTGCTTGATGCCATCAAGCAAATTCCCAGATATGCTAAATTCCTAAAGGAGTTGTGCACCCACAAGAGCAAGATGAAGGGCAGTGAGAAAATTAGCATGGGCAGAAATGTGTCTGCTTTGATAGGTAAATCTGTTCCTTACATTCCTGAGAAATGTAAGGACCCAGGTACATTCTGCATACCTTGTATTATTGGCAATAATAAATTTGAGAATGCCATGCTTGATTTGGGTGCTTCAATTAATATTATGCCTTTGTCCATTTTTAATTCTTTATCTCTTGGACCTCTGCAACCTACGGGTGTGGTGATACAATTGGAAAATAGGAGTGTAGCCCACCCTATAGGTTTCATTGAGGATTTCTTAGTTCGGGTTGGTGAACTTATTTTTCCTACTGATTTCTATGTGCTTGAAATGGAGGAGGGATTCTCCCATGGATCTGTCCCAATCATTTTAGGCAGACCATTTTTGAAAACAGCCCGAACCAAGATTGATGTGTATGATGGTACATTGTCCATGGAATTTGGCGATATTATTGTCCATTTCAATATTCTGGATGCCATGAAACATCCATCTGAGTGCCATTCTGTTTTTCGTGTTGAGATCATTGATGATGTTATTGATGAGTATGTTTCTGATTTTCATTCCTTACATGCTAGGAAACATTGTTTTCTTTCTGATCTTTATACTTATTTTGCATGCACCGAATCCGAATCTGATTTTGATATTGACATTGATCTTCATTCTAATCCTGACTTGTGTTCTGAATTTAAATCTGATCATATGTCTGATGTTTTTGGTGTTGTACCTCCTATGGATATAAGTTCTTTAGAGTAAGAATTCACTAACCATGTTGCAGGAAGTATACATGAATCGGACTTGTAGGTTGAGGTACAGGCTGTGGAACCATTCTTCTTCCCTCTCTGGTTCCTTCTGTTTAGCCAACACCCACTCCAGAACTAAAGACTTTACCAGAAAACCTCAAGTACGCTTATTTGGAGGATGATGAGAAGTTTCCAGTGATCATTTCCACCTCCCTTGATGTTGTTCAAGAGGAGAAATTGTTGCATGTTCTGAAAAGGCATAAGAAAGCCATCGGCTAGACCCTGGCGGACATTCCTAGTATCAGCCCATCCACATGCATGCATAGGATATTATTGGAGGATGGAGCCAAACCAGTGAGACAACCACAGAGACGACTCAACCCCGTGATTTTGGATGTTGTGAAGAAGGAGGTGACCAAGCTTCTTCAGACTGGGATCATCTATCCTATATCAGATAGTCAGTGGGTGAGTCCAGTCCAGGTGGCCCCCAAGAAGACAGGTCTCACTGTTGTGAAGAATGAGAGGGATGAGCTCATTCCCACCAGAATACAAAACAGTTGTAGGGTCTGTATCGACTACCGAAGGCTCAATCAGGCAACACGAAAGGATCATTTTCCACTGCCTTTCATTGACCAGATGCTTGAGCGTCTGGCAGGTAAATCTCATTAGTGCTTTCTGGATGGTTTCTCTGGTTATTTTCAGATCCATATTGCTCCTGAGGATCAGGAGAAAACCACATTCACCTGCCCCTTTGGCACTTTTGCCTATAGGAGAATTCCTATTGACCTATGCAATGCCCCTGGTACCTTCCAGCGGTGTATGCTTAGTATCTTTTCATATTTCCTTGAAAATTGTATAGAGGTGTTTATGGATGATTTCACTGTGTATGGATCCTCGTTTGATGCATGCTTAGATAATTTGGATAGAGTGCTTAATAGATGCATTGAAACTAATCTTGTTCTGAATTTTGAAAAATGTCACTTCATGGTAGAACAGGGTATAGTTTTAGGGCATATTATTTCTAGTAAGGGCATAGAAGTGGATCCTGCAAAAATCTCTCGTTATTTCACAATTGCCTTACCCTCTTGCATGCGAGAGGTTTGATCTTTTCTTGGACATGCGGGTTTCTATAGGCGGTTCATTAGAGACTTCAGTAAGAAGGCCCTTCCACTATCCAATCTGCTTCAGAAAGATATTGAATTTGATTTTGATGACAGGTGCAAAAAGGCGTTTGACTGCCTCAAGGAAGCATTGACCACCACTCCTATCATCCAGACACCTAACTGGACAGTCCCATTTGAGTTGATGTGTGATGCATCTAATTATGCATTGGGGGTTGTCCTAGCACAGAGAGTTGATAAGCTGCCTCGGGTAATATATTATGCTTCCAGGACTTTAGATGCTTCCCAAGCTAACTACACCACCACCGAGAAAGAGCTTTTGGCCATTGTTTTTGATTTGGATAAATTTAGGTCATATCTGCTTGGTTCTCATGTTATTGTGTTCACTGACCATGCAGCTTTGAAGTACCTACTAAAGAAGGCTGAGTCAAAGCCTCGATTGATCAGGTGGATGCTCTGGCTCCAAGAATTTGATTTGGAGATCTGTGATAGGAGTGGAGCACAAAATTTGGTTGCAGACCATTTGAGCAGAATAGAGAGGTGTGCTGATGATGCTTCACCAATCCGGGATGACTTTCCCGATGAGGGTTTTTTTGCACTTTCTGCTTCTTTTCCAACACCTTGGTTTGCAAACATTGTTAATTATCTTGTAGCTTCTGTTGTTCCTCCCTTAGCATCCAGAGCTCAATGTGATAAACTTAAGAGCGATGCTAAGTATTATATTTGGGATGACCCGTATTTGTGGAAGTTGTGCAGTGATCAGGTTACCAGGAGATGCATTCCAGACCATGAGATTGACTCGGTCCTGCAATTTTGTCATTCTTCTGCAACCGGTGGTCATCTTGGCATTCAGAGGACAGCTCGCAAGGTGCTTGACTATGGTTTCTATTGGCCCACCATTTTCAAGGATGCGTTGAGAATTTGCAGCACTTGTGAGCAGTGTCAGAGAGCAGGACGATCCCTTACATGGAGACAACAAATGCCCCAACAACCCATGTTGTTTTGTGAGGTGTTTGATGTCTGGGGTATCGATTTGATGGGTCTTTTCCCTGTTTCTTTTGGTTTTTATTATATTCTCCTTGCTGTTGATTATGTTTCAAAATGGGTGGAAGTCAAAGCCACCAGGACTAATGATGCTCGGGTTGTTATGGATTTTGTCAAATCTAACATCTTTTGCAGATTTGGAGTACCCAGAGCCATTGTTAGTGATCAAGGCACCCATTTCTGTAACAGGTCCATGCAGGCCTTGCTCAAGAAGTATGGGGTTGTTCACAAAGTCTCTACACCTTACCACCCCCAAACTAATGGGCAAGTTGAAATCTCAAACAGGGAGATCAAGAGGATTTTAGAGAAGATTGTCTAGCCCAACAGAAAGGATTGGAGCAACAGACTGGATGATGCTCTTTGGGCGCATAGGACTGCTTACAAGGCACCTATAGGGATGTCTTCCTATCGGGTTGTCTTTGGTAAGCCATGCCACCTACCAGTGGAGATAGAGCACCGAGCATATTGGGCTGTGAAATCATGCAACTTCTCACTTGATGAAGCTGGAGAGGAGAGGAAGCTACAGATAAATGAATTGGATGAGATCCATTTGGAAGCTTATGAGAACTCCATGTTCTACAAAGAGAAAACTAAGAGATTTCATGATAGCTCCATAGCTAGGAAGGAGTTCTTTGTTGGTCAGCAAGTGCTATTGTACAATTCCAGATTGGGTCTCATGGGTGGTAAGTTGCGTTCAAAGTGGATTGGACCTTTTATTGTTACTAATATTTATCCTTATGGTGCAGTTGAAATCAAAAGTGAATCCACAGAAAAGAGCTTCAAGGTTAATGGGCATCGACTGAAACCATTCCTCAGCAATCCTTCTCTAATGGATGTAGTTGTGGAGGAGATATCCCTGATTGATCCCACTTACCTTCCACCATGACTTAGGGAGTTCTCTTTTTCCTTCTCTTTACTTTTATTGCACTTGTCCAATTGGTGATTTGATTGCTTAACTTGATGTTATGCTACATTGGGACAACTTGTAGTTTAAGTGTGGGGGAGACTGTTCTTTGTTTAGGATTTTTAGTTTTCTTTGTATTTCAGTTCGTGTTTTGTGTATAGTTTGCATGCTTCTTTTGGATCTCTGGGTTTTGTTTAGATTTTGGGCACTTTCTTCACTCTTGGATAGGAATTGCTTTATGCTTTTTGGATTGAAATCCCTGTTTTTCTCTGCTTGTCAAGTTGGTTACGATGTTTCAGAGGTTTAATTGAAGGCGATAATCTTACCCTTTGTGAGGAATTGAGCCATTATTTGTTCTTTCTTGTGTGTTATGCCTCTTGATTGCTTGCGCAGTAGCCTTGGCTTGACTCCAATTGATACTTCTTGATTCACATGCATGTTTGGAGATGATTAAGGCATTTTTGTTCTGATTAGCCTCTAGCCAAATGAGCCTACCTTGAATTAATTCCTTTGATAGCCCCTTTGAGCCTATGTGTCCCTTTATTTCTTTTGAAGCTCATTAAAAGCCTTAAGTGAAAAACCATGATTACCTTAACCTTAGGAATTTTTGGAGCTTTGGAATTGTTTTGGGAATAAGTTATTGAATAAGTGTGGGGGTGCATTTTGTATTTCATTGGATGATGTACTGGCTAGTTGGTTATCTCTGCTGTACAGTTTTTGTGTTTTCCTTTCAGTGTATTTCATGTCATTAAAAAAAAGGATATATATATAAAAATAAAGAAGAAAGAAAAATTGTGGTTGAGGCAAAATACAATAGAGGAGGTTTGATAGTAGAGGTTTGTTAGAGGTTTTTGGGCATGCTGTTGAACATTCAAGGACTTGATGTTGAACTTGATGGACATGAAGCTTGTTGATTTTGATGATGATTCAAGAACACAAGACTTAGAGAGTTGAAGACTTGTTTTATAGTGTAATAACTCTGTTTTGATTAGATTGAGTCTGTAATATTAGAGTTTGAGATAACCAGTACATAGTCTGCACCTTAGAAGCTTCAAAAAGCTCAAATTTATCAAAGTGGCTCGGCTTTAATCGATTAATTGGTGAAATAATCGATTAAAACAGTGAGAAAAACCATTTTCTATATCTGCTCACTGGTTTAATCGATTAACACCCCTGTTAATCGATTAACAGGCATGTTAATCGATTAACAGGTCTTTTAATCGATTAAAACATAGAGTTTTGGGGTTCTGTTGGTTTTGGATCTGTAATAATCGATTAACACTTCATTTAATCGATTATTTCAGTCAGATTTTGATTTTTAACTTCAAATCAACCCTATTTTCGA
This sequence comes from Sphenostylis stenocarpa, assembly GCA_963425845.1. Classification (NCBI taxonomy): domain Eukaryota; kingdom Viridiplantae; phylum Streptophyta; class Magnoliopsida; order Fabales; family Fabaceae; genus Sphenostylis; species Sphenostylis stenocarpa. Next base: position 43,632,697 of record OY731402.1, on the reverse strand, counting down.
AAACCCTATTTCCAAGAACCCTAGTTTCGAAATTCCCAATTCCTAAACCCTAATTTCTCTACTTAAGCTTCTCTATGGCACTCAGAAAAGAAGAACAACCTTTTTCATACAAAAGTTAAGTGTTGTGAGTGCCAGAGAACTGTTTGTTGCAAGAAAATGGGCTTTTGGAACCTGGTGTGGGCTAGAAGCGATAAGAATCACTAAGTGGAGTTCTTAGTGGATTGTGTGTTGTGCCGTCTCTAGGGAAAGCTGTTCTTCATCTCTTGTGGATTTCAAGAGAGGTGTTTTCTTTACTTTATCTTTTCCATTGTAATTTGTTTGTAACAACTTTGATCATAGTGACAGCGTTAATCCTCTGTTTGAGTGATTAGCAACTGGACGTAGGGTCTTTTGATCCGAACCAATATAAATCTCCTGTGTAAGATTCTATCTCTTCTCTATTTACGTTTACACAGCTTTTTAATCGGTAAAATTTGGGGAAAATTTTGAAAACCTAATTTTTGTTAAAGAACCAATTCACCTCCCCTCTTGGTTTTTGTCCGACCACGCGAACATTCCGCTGCGCGATTCTAACACATGCATCTTGTGCTTATTTTTGACTTATTCCCCATTGCTCCTCTAGTTTCTCTGGTTCATAGCTACTTATCCCATATGATATCGTCTACCTTGTCCCTACCCCCATTACAACCTGAAAAGACCTTTTGATCTTTTTGTGCATGTGCATTGGGTGTTGAGTTTAGAGGCTTGCCAAGTCTATCTGTTGTTTTCTTTTCTTGAGTATTTTGAGAGTATACAGTAGCCTAGACACATGAGAGATACAGTGCATCTTGTGAGGTTTTGTCACTTTGATTCACCTTTTGACCTGATTGACCTCTTGCCAGGTTTTGAAATGCTTGGATGATTTCCATGAGTATCTGGTTTCTCTGACTCTTTGTGTGTTGGATGTTGTCTACTCCTTTCATTTCCCAGGATTCATTAAGGATTGTGTAAATTTGTTTGTGTTTTGTGTGTCTTCTTGTTCCTGCTCCTTTTTGTTGTGTCACTCTCTTCGATGTTTTTGGAATTGCTCCTTGCTTTGCTTCTTGATTTTGCCCGGGAGTGCAAAAGGCTAAGTGTGGGGGAGTTTGATGTGCCATTATTTTCCCGCATTTTCTTATCTTTATGTACTTATCTTAATGGTGCATTGTGTTTAATTGTCTATTATTAGTGCATTTTCATTGATTGGGATTCATTGGACCATTATTCCAAATTTTGCTTAATTTAGCATTAATTGGTCTAATTTTTGTTTCTAATTATTTTTAGGTATTTTTGGTTAAACAATTTTGAAGCATGGACATTAATATTGAGATGAAGAGATTTTCCACATCATTGCCACATCAGTTGCCACGTCACCTGCCACGTCACCTGCCATGTTAGCTACTATTTCCACGTCATATTAATGATTGCCACGTTAGCTAGGGTTTGTTTGATGTGTAATCTCGTGTGGGCCAGCTTGGGCCCATTCCTAGGGGACTCTAGGGTTAGGGTAGGCTTATATTTTGAGAGGAGCAGCAAGAGGAAAGGCAGCCACTATAGTTCTGTTTGACGTTTGTTTTCATGCTGGTTTTCTCTGCATTTTAATTTGGATTGCTCAAGGCTCATTGACGGATTAATATGGTTCAATTTCGTTTCCTGCTGCCATGAGAGTTTGCATTCATTCACTTCTGTTGCAAATTTCATTGTGTTGTTTAGTTCAAGCGAATTTTGTATTTCAATTTCTGCTGCAATCCATTTTGCTATTTTGTTATTCCATCTTATATTTCAATTGTAATTTCGTGTTAATGGACATCCACCACATTTTCTGAGATTCCTTTTGTTCTTTTTGGGGATTAGATTCTCGAAAACATCCATCAATTGGTATTTTACGTTTTGTTTTTTTTTCTGCACTGGATTTTATTTTATCTTTTCTGCTGCATTTTTGAATTAATGGAAGGCTAAACCCCTTAAGGTTGGCTCCTTGAACAGATGACAATTCTCTTTGAGGATATTGCGTTTCATGTTAAGTGATCTCTGTTTTATTTGGCTTTCCAATATATTGTCCAACAGGTTGCATTCAATCTACGTTGATGCTTAATGAACTTGGGTTGTGTGTGAACTGCAACTTCAGTCCCATAGTTTACTTAATTATGTGGGCTGAGATAATATGTTCTACATGTTTCTTAATCGTGTAGGGAAGTCCTGATCAATCTCCGCTTAGTGGATTGGTGTTGGATGGAACAAGGTTGAGTAGGGCAGAGAATTTGTTGTTACCCAAGGATAAGAGTCTTGAATCTAATCAAGGAGCCAAGCTGTTTCTACTACCATTTAGTTGTTAATCATTCAAAATTATGCAAACCCTCACATTACTGTTTTATCTGTTTGATGTGTGAATCTTTGATTGAAACTAATAGTCCTTAGGAGACAACCTAGGAGTCTATTGCCTAGTACTACATTTAATCACATTTATTTGACCGGATACGACTTCGATCACAGACGTTTGATAGGCATGAAGGGCAAAGGGCAACATTTCATGCCAATCTTTGTAAGTTTTGACCATCTTTTGGATGATCTTCTTGATGTTCTTATTAGTTGCCTCTACTACACCGTTCATTTTAGGTCGATAGAGAGAGGAATTGTGGTGCTGAATCCTGAAGTCTTGGAAAAGTTCTTCCATCATCTTATTGTTCAAATTGGTCCCATTATCAGTAATGAGACGATGAGGGATGTCATACCTGCACAGGATATTCTTCTTGATGAAGGTGGTTACCACTTTCTTGGTCACGTGAGCATAAGACGCCGCTTCTAACCATTTGGTAAAGTAGTCAATGGCCACCAAGATGAAGCGAAGACCATTGGACGCTTTGGGTTCAATGGGTCCAATAACGTCCATGCCCCACATATCGAATGGCCATGGTGCAGCTAAAATGTTAAGAGGTGTTGGTGGGACATGCACATTGTCGGCGTAGATTTGGCACTTGTGACATTTCTTGGCGTATTGGTAACAATCACCTTCCATCGTGGACCAAAAGTATCCTGCCCTAAGGATTTTCTTTATCATGACATGCCCTGTTATATGAGTCCCGAAGATTCCTTCGTGGACTTATCTCATTAAAGTTTAAGCTTCTTCTTGGTTCACACACCTTAACAGAGTAGAATCAAAATTCTTTTTGTAGAGGGTTTCTCCTAATAGCGTGAATCCCACGACTCTCTTTCGAATGGTCCTTTTGTCGCTATCGTTAATTCCCTCAGGATATTCGCCTTTTACAAGGTACCGCCTGATGTCATGATACCAAGGGGATTTGTCTTCCTCGCTGTCTACTGCCATGCAAAAATCCTGCTTGCCATGCAACTTGATATGGATTATAGGCATCTCATGTTCTTGGTCTAAGGTGAACATGGATGACAGAGTAGCGAGGGCATCTACAAATTGGTTGTCTTCTCGAGGGATGTACTCGAAGGTGATGCTTTCCATCCTCGAAGTCAAATTATGAATATACTCTAGATACGGGATTAGTTTGGAATTCCTAGTTTCCCATTCACCCTTGAGTTGGTAGATGACCAAGGATGAGTCACCAAATACCTTGAGTTTGGTTATCCCGTTATCTAGAGCTTCTTGGACACCTAATGTGCAGGCTTCATACTCGGCCATATTATTTGTGCAATCGAAGTTTAGTCTGACAATAACCGGGATATATTTCTTTTCTGGAGATATTAAAACAGCCCCAATCTCATGTCCAGCATGTTTGAGGCTCCATTGAAGAACATGGTCCATGCGTCATGTTTGGTCTCTTCATGTTCAATATGCATGATATGTTCATCAGGAAAGTCATCTTGTAGGGATTGATATTCATCTGTTGATCCGTGTGCTAGGTAGTCTGCCAGTGGACTACCTTTGATAGCTTTCTGGGTGACATGGATGATGTCAAACTTTGAGAGGAGTACTTGCCATCAAGCTATCCTTCCGGTCAAGACGGGTTTTTTGAATAGATATTTCATTGGGTTCATTTTGGAAACCAACCAAATTGTATGTCTAACCATATATTGTCGGAGACGTTGAGTTGCCCACACCAATGTACAACATGTCTTTTCAAGTGGTGTATAACGAGTCTCATAGTCTAAGAATATTTTGCTGAGATAATATATGGCTTGTTCCTTTTTCCCCGTTTCATCTTGTTGATCGAGCACACATCCCATGGACTCTTCGAGTATTGACAGGTAGAGGATCAGAGGTTTTCCTTCAACGGGCGACATCCACGTACACTTCGATTTCTTTGTGGATCATGTCGTGGAATAACGTTACCATGACCCTCTGATAGGTAGCTCCCGCATTTTTTAGCCTAAAAGGCATTACTCTATAACAAAATGTCCCCCATGGTGTGATAAAGGAGGTATTTTCTCTGTCTTTGTCAACCAACTTAATCTGGTTATACCCCGCATATCCGTCCATGAAAGAATAGAGTGTGTTTGTGGTAGTGTGATCTACCAACATATCAATGTGTGGTAAGGGGAAATCGTCTTTTGGGATTGCACAATTTAAATCCCTGTAGTCCACACACACTCTGATCTTTCCGTTCTTTTTTATGACTGGCACAATGTTTGCAAGCCATTCAGGGTACTTGGACACGATTTGGAAGTTGGTATCCAATTGCTTTTGTGCTTCCTCCTTGATTTTTCAAGACCAATCAGGTTTTACTCTTCTGAGCTTCTGCTTTATAGGCCGGAATCCCTCTTTCAAAGGTAACCGATGCTCTAGAATGCTTGCATCAAGACCTGACATGTCATGGTAAGACCACGCAAATATGTCCACATATTCCCTCAATAAGTGTATCAGTCCTCCCCTGATGTTATCACTGATTTGGGTACCAATATTTACTTTTTTCTTATCTTCCCCTTGCCCCAAATTAATTACCTTAGTTTCTTCCTGATGGGGTTGTATGTATCAAGCTTCCAACTCTAGCAGCCTTTTCATGTCCGAGGAAACAGTCCCCTCCTCACTGTCCGACTCGATCCATTCGCCTTCGGCTTTCGGATCCGATAGAGAGCCATCAATCACAAACATGATTGTTTTTAAGGTTCTATTTAGGTTCAGATTTTATTATCAATTATTTGAGAAATAATAAGGGAGAAAAGAATAAAAAGAATATGAATGCTATGAGAAATGCCTCATTATATTGATGAAAAAAAATATGTACAAAAGCCCTTTTAATCAGATATCTCATGACCACGGGCTGGGACCGCGAGAAATACAAAGTAAAAAAAAAATGGAAACAAGAGGAGCCCTATTTAGCTGGTATTTCCCGTCCAACCCTACTACTCTAGTTGCGACAGAGGCTGGGAATCCACATTAGGAGCAGAAGCGTCAAATGTGATCCACCCGGCGTCAAGTAGCTCTTGGACTTTGTACTTTGTACTTCAAGGTCAAGCAGTTCTCTATCGAGTGCCCAGGGGTGCCTGAGTGGTAATCACATTTCTCATTGGGTTTATACCACTCAGGGTAGTGTGTCTCCATCTTTTTAGGAGGGACGTGCACTAGGAGCTTAGCCTCTATCAACTTCGGCAGCAGACTCCCAAAGGAGGTTGCGAGAGGAGTAAACTTCCTCTCCTTTTTTCGTGGCTGCCTAGCTGCTTGTGGAGCGGAAGAAGGAGTAGCTAGGTTGATCGCATGCACACTTCCCTCCTTCTTCTTGCTGAAGGGTTTCTTGAATGACGCATTGGATGAGGAAGGTTGTGCAATCCTTCCACTTCTCAGTCCTTGTTCCACTATCTCACCAATGGTGACAACGTCCGCAAAAAGGGTTGACGTATTCCCTATCATTTTGTCATAATAGGGACCCGTCAGCGAGTTAATGAATATGGACATGGTCTCCTTGTCCGACAGCGGAGGCTCTACTTAGGCGGCCAACTCCCTCCATCGCTGAGCATACGCTTTGAAGGGTTCGTCGTTTCTCTTGCTCAAAGCTTGAAGATCTGACCTATCTAAGGTCAGATCAATATTATATTTGTATCGACGTATGAAGGCGTTTGCCAGCTGTTTCCAGTTTTGGACTTGCCCCCACCTCCAACTGCATATACCAATTCAAGGTCGAATCAGCCAAGCTCTCATTAAAACAATGGATTAGGAGTTCTTCATTGTCGACATATGGAGCCATCTTATCGTAGTACATTGTAAGATGGCTCTTGGGGCAAGTCATTGTAAGAATCGCGCATCGGAATGTTTGCATGAACGGACAAAAACCAAGAGGGGGGTGAATTAGTTTCTTAACAAAAATTAGGTTTTAAAAATTTTCCCCAAATTTTACTGATTAAAATGTTGTGTAAACGTAACTAGAATAAGGATAGAGTCTTACACAGAAGATTTATACTGGTTTGGATCAAAAGACCCTACGTCCAGTTGCTAATCACTCAAACAGAGGATTAACGCTGTCACTATAATCAAAGTTATTACAAATAGATAACAATGGAAAAGATAGAGTAATGAAAACACATGTCTTGAGTCACACAAGAGATGAAGAACAACTTTCCCTAGAGACGGAACAACACATAATCCACCAAGAACTCCACTTAGTGATTCTTACCGCTTCTAGCCCACATCAGGTTCCAAAAGCCCCTTTTTCATCCAACAAACAATTCTCTGGCAATCACAGCTCTCAACTTTTGTTTGAAAAAGGTTGTTCTATTTTCTGAGAGCCTTAGAGAACATTAAGTAGATGAATTAGGGTTTGGGAATTGGGGATTTTCGAAAATTGGTGTATTGGGACTAAGGTTTTTGAAAATAGGTTTAATTCAAAGTTCAAAATGCAAATCTGACTGAAATAATCGATTATCTCAAGTGTTAATCGATTACTACAGAGCCAAAATCATTAGAAACCCTCAACGTACTGTTTTAATCAATTATTTGCCCTGTTAATCGATTATTACAGAGAGCTGATACAGAAAATTGTTTTTCTCTCTGTAATAATCGATTATTTGACCCTTTAATCGATTAAACCTGTGAGTATTTGATAAAAATGAGTTTTTGAAGCTTCTAAAGAGTAGACTATGTACTGCCTATCTTAGACTCTAATATTACATACTCAAACTCATCAAAACAGAGTTATTACACAAGAATACAAGTCTTCAAATCTCTAAGTTCTTTGTTCTTGAATCATCATCAAAATCAACAAGGTTCATGTCCATGTAAGTTCAACATCAAGTCCTTGTATTTTCAACAATCTCCCCCTTTTTGATGATGATCAAAATTTTCTTTTAAAGCCTTATAATAACCTGTTTTATCTGTCACACTAACAAAAATATTAAACATACCAGATAATTTTTAAATTCAATCATAAGAGGCTTTAAATATTTCTCCCCCTATTTTGATTATGATCAAAAAATGAAAAGCTCCCCCTCAAAATATGCATAACTTGGAAATAACTCCCCCTCAAACAAAGCAATAAAAAAAATACCAAATTTTATTTCATAATTGAAAGTAATTTACAACACAAGAAATGAAAGCAATATTAAAATTCTTCACTATCGCTATGAAAGTGAGCATCAATTTTATTTTCTAAGTGACACACTTTATCATCTACGTCAGAGATACGACGAATGATTTCCTCATGCCGTCCGTACTCCAGAAAGAGTGAAGAATGCCTGCATCCTCTGGTTCATATCAGATAACATGTCTTCCACAGATTGACGGGTATCAGGATGAGCAGAAGAAGTTCCAGCACTTTGAATCTGATCAGAGGGAAACTCAGTAGCAGGAGGCATATCTTCGTCAGAATCTTCATCGTCTGAATCTATGCTTGGAACATCATCCTTGTGTACATAAGTATTATTTACACGCACCATTTGGAGTTGGGTTAATGTGTTGTCCAGCATGCGGTTTTAAGTTTGTCGTTCGAACTGTTTGTTCCCCTTCGACATTCACTCCTTTATATTCAAGAATACGAGAGATAAGGAGGGCATATGATATTTTGAAGGTGGGATGACGTTTGGCCTTCAACATAGTCATTGTGACGAGGCTGCCCCAATCTATTGGCTCATTATTCATTATTGCATGAATAATGCAAAGATCTATTGAAGAGCATTGGGCATGATTGGTTGCCCGGGGACATAGGATCCAGACGAGTAAATGCAAGAGCAGGTGTTCCTCCTTCTTCAAAGGTCCAGCTAGAAGGAGATGTCCAATCTCCATGGAAGGGTTACGAAGAAAAGAACGGTAAGCCATGATCCTGTCAAAGTCATCTAACTCACCAAAAACGGTAATAGCATCATCTCTTATAGGAAAATGTGCAACATTTTCCCAAATATCGTTATCAAGAATAATGGATACTCCCTTAACACGAGAGGTAGCTACTTGATCTCTAAATTTAAAGCGAGAGTAAAACACCCTAACTAAGTCAGGATAGAATGTACCTTCCATTTGGATAAAAGGGAGAACTCCTTGAATTTCAAGAAGATTAGGAAAATTAAATTCCCTACTGATGAATTGATCACCAATAAGGAATTTGGGAGTGATAATACCTCGATCCTTCGAAAAAGTCAAAAATTCCTGTCGGCCCTTAGCATCAGAGATCCATCCTTCGACAGAATTAGGACGGGGATGAGATGCAGGTGCGGATCTTCTTCTGGTGGGAATTTTAGCACGAGAAGATGAGGCCATTGTAGAGTTTAGAGGAATAACAAGAGATTTTGGGAAGATAAGTGATGTTAGGAAGAAGGCAAGAATGATAGAAGGAAGCAAGAAAGCTTGGATTCAAGAGTGAGAGGTGTGGAGAAGTGAAATGGAGGTTCCTATTTATAACCAAACATCTCCAACGGTCATTTGGGAGTGTATGGGGGCCAAAGGAGCTGTTGGCAACGACTAGAAAACTAAAACAACCAGGTTTAATCGATTCAAGCTTTGAATTAATCAATTAAACCAGTAATAGACCCCTTTAATCTATTGATTCAAGCAGTTAATCGATTAACACTGTATTTAATCGATTATTGGACAAAATAATCGATTAATCCAGTGAGTAAATTCATGTTTTGGACATCTTAGGTGCAAATAATCGATTATAACTTCAAATAATCGATTATTCCAAAGAGTTCATCAAATTTTTGAGGTTTAGACACATGATAATCTATTAACACCCTGCATAATTGATTATAACATTACAACCATCCAAAAAACTGTTTAATTAAGCAGAATTTAAGCTATTTCTAATATCCCTAAATCTCTTCTAAGATCATAGAATCTATCCTTGGGAAGAGGCTTAGTAAAAATATCCGCTAATTGATGCTTTGTATCAACATACTCAATTTTACAGTTTCCTTTACTTATATGATCTCTCAAGAAATGATGTCTAATTTCTATATGTTTAGTTCTAGAGTGCATTACTGGATTTTTAGTAAGATTGTTTGCACTTGTATTATCACACATCAAAGGAATGTCATTTAGAAATATACTATAATCTTCTAGTTGTTGTTTCATCCACAAAATTTGAGCACAACAATTACCAGCTGCAATATATTCAGCTTCAGTGGTGGATAAAGCAACACATGCCTGCTTCTTAGAATGCCAAGATACTAAAGATGATCCTAACAAATGACATGTCCCACTAGTACTTTTTCTATCTATTTTGCATCCACCATAATCAACATCGTAATAACCTATTAAACTAGTACAAGCTTCATATGGATACCATAAACCAAAACCAAGTAGTTCCTTTTAAATATTTTAAAATATGTTTTATCATGAGCTAGGTGAGATTCTTTTGGACATGCCTCGAAATCTAGCACACACACGCATGTAATGCATAATATCGTGTCTACTTGCAATTAAGTATAACAGAGAACCTATCATACCTCTATACATGGATTGATTAATTTCCAAACCAGATTCATCCTTGTCTAAATAGCATAAAGTTCCCATGGATGTGTTAGCTTCCTTTGAAGTGTCCATTCCAAACTTTTTGAGAATCTCTTTGCAGTATTTGGTTTGAGAGACAAAAAGGCCATCTTTAAGTTGCTTGATTTGAAGTCCAAGGAAGAACGTTAATTCTCCCATCATAGACATTTCAAATTCTCCTTGCATTATCTTAGAAAATTCTACACACAAAGAATTATCAGTTGATCCAAAAATTATATCATCAACATATACTTGAACCAATAAGATATGTTCTTTTACTTTCTTTATAAACAAAGTAGAATCAATTTTTCCTCTAGAAAAATTATTTGAAGTTAGAAAACTACTTAGCCTTTCATACCAAGACCTAGGCGCTTGTTTCAAACCATATAATGCTTTCTTCAATTTAAAAATATGATTAGGATAACTAAAATCTACAAATCCAGGGGGTTGCTCCACATAAACTTCTTCTTTAATAAACCCATTCAAAAATGCACTTTTAACATCCAGTTGATATAATTTAAATTTCATCAATGATGCATAAGCAAGAAGTAGACGTATAGCCTCTAACCTGGCAACAGGAGCATAAGTTTCATCATAATCAATACCTTCCTCCTAACAGTAACCTTTGGCAACAAGTCTAGCTTTATTCTTTGTTATATTTCCATCTTTATCAAGTTTGTTTCTAAATACCCATTTGGTTCCAATTACTTGATATGATTCTTCTCTTGGGATTAATTCCCAGACTTGATTCCTTTCAAATTGATTAAGTTCCTCTTGCATAGCAATGCACCATTGGTCATCTTTAAGCGCTTCCTCAACATTTTTGGGTTCTATCTGTGACACAAAAGCTACAGACATGCAGAAATTAGCCATATTTCTAGTTCTTACCCCTTTTGAGATATCACCAATAATATTGTCCATTGAAAGTCCTCTTGGAGATTGCCATTCTTTTGCTAATTCAGGTGTTTGAGAAGGCTCATTTTCTTCCAAATACAATTCATCAAGAGCCTCTCTTATATACTCATCATCACCTGCAAGTTCTTTATTTGACTCAAGAGGATTTCCCCCAAGGTCTACAATTTCATCAAAAGTAACATGTATAAATTCTTCAACATTTAAGGTTCTTCTATTAAACACTCTATAAGCTTTGCTAGTTAATGAATAACCTAAGAAAATGCCCTCATTGGCTTTTGAGTCAAATTTTCCTAAGTTGTCCTTTCCATTATTTAACACAAAGCACTTACATCCAAATATTTTCAAATGAGCAACATTAGGCTTTCTACCATTTAACAATTCATAGGGAGTTGATTTTATAATTGGCCTAATGAGCATTCTATTCAAAACATAACATGCAGTACTTACCGCATCAGCCCAAAAATATTTAGGAACATTTGATTCATTTGGCATTGTTCTAGCAAGTTCCTCTAGTGACCTATTTTTCCTTTCAACTACACCATTTTGTTGGGGAGTCCTAGGAGCAGAAAAAATTATGTAATATTCCATTTTCCTCACAATAATTTTCAAACCTTTCATTTTGAAACTCACCACCATGGTCACTTCTTAATACCTTAATTCTTAAGTCTTTTTCATTTTGAATTTTCTTTGCAAACTTCCTAAAGACCTTAAAAGCTTCACTTTTCATTGTTAAGAAAAATGTCCAAGTATATCTAGAAAAGTCATCAACAATCACAAGACCATAATAATTTCCACCAAAGCTTTTTATCCTAGAAGGACCAAATAAGTCTAAATGTAATAATTCTAAAGGTTTTGATGTGGAAATAACGTTCTTTGATTTAAATGATGATTTTACTTGTTTACCTTTTTGACATGCATCACATAACCTATATTTTACAAATTTTAACTTAGGAAAACTAACAACTAAATCCTTTGATATCAATTTGTTTAAATGATGCATATTTATATGAGCTGCTCTCTTATGCCATAACCATGGGTTTTCTTCCTTAGCAACTAAGCATGTTATACTAGTATCATGTATAAAATCCAAATCAATCAAGTATATGTTATTATGCCTAATGCCTTTCAATGCTACATTTTCGGAATCTATCAAATGTGTGGTACAAAACTTACTTTCAAAGATTACCTTGAATCCTTTGTCACAAAGTTGACTTATGCTAAGGAGATTATGCTTTAACCCATCAACAAGAAGCACATCCTTAATCTCCAAAGTGTTGGCACCACCTATATTTCCAATTCCAAGAATCTTTCCTTTGTTGTTGTCCCCATAAGTTACATATCCTTGTTCTTTAGCTTTGAAATTCACAAATTTCATTTTGTCTCCGGTCATATGTTTAGAGCATCCACTATCAAGATATCACATAGACTTCTTTGATTTGGAAGTTTCCTACAAAACAAGAACATAGTAAACTTACGTCCCCATAACTTTTGGGTCCTTGGGGTTAGAGACAAACAAGTCATTTAACAATAGGAACCCAAATGTATTTTTCTTTAGGAACACCAAAATGTTTGATTTTACATCTATTTGAAGTATGACCATTTTTCATACAATAAAAACATGCTTTAGATGTAGCTTTTGAATATTAGGCATTTCTAACAATAGATACTCTAGTTCCTTTTTCAACCCATACTCTTCTATTTTTCATTTTAGGCTTTTTCAAAAGAACTTGATGGTTTACTCTATTTTGAGCTATAACAACTTTATCTTTATTATTATTACTTAATTCCTTTTCGGCTTTATCAAGCAAAAGATTAAGTATATCAATGTCATATTCATACTCTTTACAAGATGCACATGCTATATTCTTATCATCATTCTCATCTATACATACAATTTTCGTTTCTAAGGTTTCTTTTTCTTCTAAACATGCAATTTTCGTTTTTAAGGACTCTACCTCCTTTTCGGATCTACTTAAACTCTTTTTCACAGCTTTGTATTCATTTTTCAAGTCCTTAAAGGTACTAAACAATTCATTATATGCATTTTGCATTTCATCAAAATTATTTTCATCATCACTTGAAGATGAGTCCGAATCACTTACCTCAAAATCGGAAGATATATTGTCATTTTCCATTAAGCAAATATTGGCTTCAATTTCCGAGTCACTTGATTCCGAACTTGAATCACTACTGTCCCAAGTGATGTAGGCTTTCTTCTTGAAGAACTTTTTGCATTTGTTTTCTTCATTTTTCTTGTTTGGACATTCGGTCTTCACATGTCCTGTTACACCACAACCATAGCATTTGATATTTATGGAAGTATTTTCTCTTACCTTTCCTTTACCTTTAAATGGATGCCTTCCTTTGGCTTTCATGAATTTTGTAAACTTCTTTATCATGAGACTTAATTCTTCTTCTTCATTCTCTGAGTCTTCTTCTTCCTTCTTACTCTTACCTTTGGAAATTTCAGTTTTGATGGCTAAGTTCCTCTTTTGATGTTGTCCTTCCTCATCATTTAGCCTTCCTAGCTCAAGCTCATGCTCTCTCAACTTTCCAAAGAGCGCCGCCATAGACATTGTGGCAAGGTTTTATGACTCCGAGATGGCCGTCACTTTAGGTTGCCATTTCCTGCCCAAAGATTTCAAGATTTTCACATTTAATTCATCAACGTCAAAAATTTTACCTAATCCGGTGAGATGGTTCACAATGTATGTGAAACGCTTTTGAACGTCAAATATTGTTTCGCCTTGTTGCATTCGGAACATCTCATATTCTTGGATTAGAGAATTTTTCCGTGCTCTCTTAACATCGTCGGTACCTTCATGGGTCACTCTTAGCATTTCCCACATCTCTTGAGCACTTTTACAAACGGAGATCCTGTAAAACTCATCAAGGGTTAAAGAAGATGAAATAATATTTCTAGCCCTAATGTCAAATTGATTTTTTCTATTTTCCTCTGTTGCCCATCTAGAAAATAGTTTAGGAACGTCTACTCCGTTAGAAATTTTTGGAATATAGGAACCGTTTAAAATAGCGTCCCACACACCTCTATCAACAGACTCTAAAAAGATTTGCATTCTAACTTTCCAGAAAGGATAATTTTGACCCACAAAAAGTGGGGGTCTATTGATAGAAGCACCTTCGGCAAAAGTTTGATTTTGTCTGGCCATTTTTGAAAAATTTGAATGACTATCAAAGCAAGCTCTGATACCACTTGTTAGAATCGCGCAGCGGAATATTTGCGTGAACGGACAAAAACCAAGAGGGGGGGTGAATTGGTTTCTTAACAAAAATTAGGTTTTAAAAAGTTTCCCCAAATTTTACTGATTAAAATGTTGTGTAAACATAAATAGAATAAGGATAGAGTCTTACACAAAAGATTTATACTGGTTCGGATCAAAAGACCCTACGTCCAGTTGCTAATCACTCAAACAGAGGATTAACGTTATCACTATAATCAAAGTTATTACAAACAGATAACAATGGAAAAGATAGAGTAATGAAAACACCTCTCTTGAGTCACACAAGAGATGAAGAACAACTTTCCCTAGAGACGGCACAACACACAATCCACCAAGAACTCCACTTAGTGATTCTTATCACTTCTAGCCCACACCAGGTTCCAAAAGCCCCTTTTTCCTCCAACAAACAGTTCTCTGGAAATCACATCTCTCAACTTTTGTTTGAAAAAGGTTGTTCTATTTTCTGAGAGCCTTAGAGAACCTTAAGTAGATGAATTAGGGTTTGGGAATTGGGGATTTTTGAAACTTGGTGTATTGGGACTAGGGTTTTAGAAAATAGGTTTAATTCGAAGTTCAAAATGCAAATATGACTGAAATAATCGATTATCTCAAGTGTTAATCGATTATTACAGAGCCAAAATCAACAAAAACCCTCAACGCACTGTTTTAATCGATTATTTGCCCTGTTAATCGATTAACAGGCCTGTTAATCGATTAACAAGAGTGTCAATCGATTATTACAGAGAGCTGATACAGAAAATGGTTTTTCTCTCTATAATAATCGATTATTTGACCCTTTAATCGATTAAACTCGTGAGTATTTGATAAAAATGAGTTTTTGAAGCTTCTAAAGAGTAGACTATGTACTGGCTATCTTAGACTCTAATATTACAGACTCAAACTCATCAAAACAGAGTTATTACACAAGAATACAAGTCTTTAACTCTCTAAGTTCTTTGTTCTTGAATCATCATCAAAATCAACAAGCTTCATGTCCATGTAAGTTCAACATCAAGTCCTTGTACGTTCAACAGTCATTCCCATGTAGTTTGGGAAATCTGGAACTTTGAATTTGGGGGGAAAGTGGATGTTCTTGACGAGGCACATGTTGACCGCCTCTTTCACGTCAAAATTATATCTTTCCATAGCCCTTAGTCTCTCCTCCAGGGAAGAAATGTGTTGCTTAGAGACTTCAGGGGTCTGGATGTGGACTACCTTGTTGTTGGGCTGCACATGAATTCCCTGTTTATGCGCATGGAGGGGTTCCTCTTCCTCCTCATGGTGAGAGGCATGGTCGTTATGAGGACCCTCCTTGGCAAGATGTTGTTGGCGAATCAACTCCATCAGCTACGCCATTTGCTCCTTCATGGACTTAAGCTCTATCGTCAACTTACGGTTTTGCTCCTTTAAATGCTCCATCCTTTTGGCCTTTTGCGCACGAGTAAGGACAGGAAGAAGACCAACCACTTTCTAGAATGCACATAAATTAAAGGATTTTATTTGAAATGAGTGATTAGTGTAGGATAGATATGCCTTAAGACAATGACTTTGGTGTCATCCTCAAAGCTTACACTTTGCAGGGCACCATACCTACTTTGGTGTAATGGTTCCTTCCCCATCATGGATTTGACAAGTATTACGAAGGTTACTGCACCTTAGCATCACTAGTGGAAAAATATGATTTTATGAAGACTTTTTATGATGGTTGTAATCCACCCATCATAGTATATAAGGCAGTGATATTTTTGTAATAATATTATGAACTTTTTATGTCGGATGTTATATAACAGACATGGTATGTGGGCAAATTCACTTTCTATGTCGGTTACATTTTAACCGACATAAAAAGTACTTTCTATGTCGGTTAAAATTTAATCGACATAGAAAGTGAACTTTTTATGTCGGTTAAATTTCAACCGACATAGAAAGTGAACTTTTTATGTCGGTTAAATTCCAACCGACATATAAAGTACTTTCTATGTCGGTTAAAATTTAACCGACATAGAAGTGTATATTAAATAAAAAAATTAAATATATAAATATATCAAAATATATCTGTATTTATATATTTTGAATATAAATATAATTTATTTGTAAGTTATTTATCGAAAAATCGTAGTAGCTTAGTGGTAGGAGTATCAGTTTTCAACTCTAAGGTACTCGGGTTTGAATCTTGCCAATAACAAACTTCTAATAGATAATAAAATAATATATTAGAAAGTATAATAAAAATATAATATAAAGGAAATGTAATTGTAAATAAATAAAAATCTTAGTAGTTTAATGGTTGGTCTAATTTTAGACTCTAATGTATTGGGTTCGAATCCTGCCAATATCAATTTTCGTAAAAAGCCCATTACTTTCAATGTTTGTTCATAACAACCAACATAAAAAGTCATACTTTTTATGACCCATAAAAAGTCATACTTTCTATGACCCCTGTATCTATGTCGCCTCTTTAACCGACGTAGAAAGCCCATTTTAACCGACATAGAAAGTCTTTTTTGCAGTAGTGCATATTTGTCCCTTCCTTGTGGATGGTTATAAACGTGCTTGGGGCCTCTTTCGCCTTTGTCTTAAAGTTATCTAATCTCTCCTAGTAATGAATGAATTTATGCTTGAAAGATGTTATTAGGATGATGTGTATGCATTCCTTTCTTATGTATTTATTTTCTTTCTGATTTTACCACTCTTAAAATGATGAGGGTATGAATTGTTTAACTTTGTCAAAATCGTTTTACTAAGTTTCGTTATTTTTAAATGAATGTTTTGACTTTGTCAAAATGTGTTTTATTGTATTTATTATTTTTTTGTTTTGTAACCCCTTTATCTCTTCTGTAAGTTAACGTGGCTACTTAGTTTACAAAGAACCTGAAACCAAGCTAGCTTAAATGAAAATTGTCCGAGATAAAGTTGTTTATTAAGAAATTTTTTTGCTTTATAACCCCTTATCTCTTATGTAAGTCAACGTGGCTACTTAGCTTACAAAGAACCTGAAACCAGGCTAGCTTAAATGATGACTGTCCGAGAGAAGGTTATTTATTGCAAAAAATTTTGAGATGTTATTTTTATTTGTATTATTATTTTTTATTTTTGTTATTGTATGATTATACTATGTAACAAACAAATGCACAAACAATTCACTCATCCATGAACGGATTAACGACGTTTAATTACGAGGTAGGGGTTTCCTGCAAAAAAGTGCATTGACAAAGGTAGGTTCTAACTGTCCTCACCAAGGTCTAGGTCCCCAAGGTGCCCCCATTATAGGGTTCCCATGGTCTCTTAGCCCTCAAACCATGCGTGGCTCAAGTGCCTTGTCAACGTCCTGCAGACTGAGAAAGGAGGGTTATCACCTTGAGTGGTGGCTTCTGACGACCTGCTTGCACTATGGTCATTACCACGACCGACCATAAACACCACCCACTCCCTATGTGTATTCACTCTTGCCCCTGGGTATAGAGGGACTATTGTGTACAAGGATTGTGTACAGTTTGTATTTCAAACAATTGCAGAAAATCAACATTCAACAGTTATTAAATCCATGGAAATAAACATGTTATGCAACACAAAGAAAGGGTAGAGACATAATTTCAAGTCTACTATTTTTGGATTATTCCATCACTAAATGGGATCAACTCTCATGACTTACCCAGTGGAGTTTCCATCTATCACCACCGTAAAAAAGCGGTCGGAGCGATGCGATGGTTTTGATGACTCGCGTTTGTTGAAAATATGATCCTCGCTCTTAGAGTGCTCGATAACTGAACTACCCTTAAGAGCGAGGTTTTCATACAGAGGGTTCTGGAGTCGCCACCAATGTTTTTACCATAAACATTGGAAAAAAAATAAAAGAAAAGGTTGGTTTAAGAAAAACCAACTTTGGCCATTGTAACCAGAGTTGGGTAAGGGAGTGTAGACCTCAAATCTTGCCCGACCTCAAAATAAATAACAGAAGACTTCCGTTCAAAGATGGACAAGGCCTAAAGGGTCCCTAGGATAGACCAATAGGCCCCATATTAGAGTAGGAAGATTTTTTTTATAGAAAAAAAAAAAGAAATTCCACCTAGAAGGTCGAGACCGTCGTCTCGCCATCAGCAAAAGTGCGAGACCACCATCTCATTTGGCAAGACGACCGTCTCGCCACTCGCCAATGGCGAGACCGCCGTCTCGTTTGGCGAGAAAGCCTTCTCGCTATTTGTCAAGGTCGAGACCGCCGTCCCGTTTGGCGAGACGGTGGTTCCGACCTGATAGGCACGAATTCCTATAAAAGGGGGGTGCGACCTCATCCTTTTCAGAGCATTCTTCAACTTTCCCTTCTACAACTTTCTCAAATTCTTCTCTTAGGATCCCTCCGAAGCATTTTCGGAGTTTCTTAGCATTCTTAGTGAGCGTTTTCTAATGTTGCGAGAAAGAGTGATCAGCACTGTAGAGTGCAGAGATTGCCAAAAAGCACCTTTACCCAGAATATTAAATACAAAAGTTTGCTTTGAAGGTTCCTATACTTTGTCTCTTCTTTTATCGCTTTTCTTTTACATCTATCTGTGCATTAGCTGTTAGGGTCATGTAGTCAACATTTAAATTCCGCGAACAAATAAAGGTTAAAAGCATAATTTTAGAGTTTTTATTTATGAAATAAACGATCCATCATAGGGAACCCGAAAGGGGTGTCGTAGGAAAGCTAATACCTTCCCTATGCGTAACTAACTCCCTTACCCAACTCTGGTTATAATGGCCAAAGTTGGTTTTTTAAATTAACGCCTTCTTTTTCTTCCTTTTCCAATGTTTCCGGATAAAACATTGGTGGCGACTCCAGAACCCTTTTTCAAAAACCTCGCCTTTAGGTCCAGCCCGATTATCGGACAACCTAAAGGCGTTGTAACATCACTTTAAAAACGCGAGTCGAAGTCAAAACCATCGTGTCACTTTGACCACCTCTTTTGATGGCAGCGACAGATGGTGATTTCACTAGGGAAGCCTAAAGAGTTTATCCCATTTAGTGATGGGCCGGTTTAATAAATAAACTTATAATTTTCGCTTTTACCCTGCCTTGTTTTATAATATGCTTTATTTGTTTGGCTTTAATAATTGTTGTTTGTTTATTTTATGCAATTGTTTGAAATACAAATTGTACACAAACCTTTGCACACAACAGCTCCCCCTATACCCGGGGGCAAGTGGGAAATCCATAGGCAGTGGGTGACATGTACAATTTTCCATAGTGAGGGCCATGAGCCCACCGGTATGGTCGGAAACCACCACTCAAGGTGATAACCTTCCTCTTTTGGCACAAATACTGACTACGGCCTTAGTGCCATGCATGGTCGGAAGGCTGGAGAGTGGGGACCCTATAATGGGGGCACCTTGGCGGCCTGGCCTTGGTGAGGAAAATAGAACTACCCTGAATATACACTCTTCTGCATGAGACTCCTACCTCGTAATTAAAAACGTCGTCCTACTTGTTCACGGATGAGTGAATTGTGTGTGCATTTGTTTGTTGCATTTGATTGCATAGCATAACCATACAACAGATAAAAATAGAAAAATCACAAAAATATTTTTGCATTAAACACCTTTATCTCAAACAGTCTGCCTTTTAGCTAACCTGATTTCAGGTTCTTTGTAAGCTAAGTAGCCATGCAGTCCGACAGAAGAGATAAGGGACATTAAAATTATTTTTTTGCAATAAACCATTTTTATCTCGGATAGTCTGGTTTCATGTTCTTTGTAAGCTAAGTAACCACGCAATCTGACAGAAGAGATAAAAGGTTATAAAATAAACCAAATAAATCAAATAAAACCAAATAAGCCCAATAAATCAAAAAATGGGACCTTGTTCATAAAACGTTTTTTGACAAAGTCAAATCATTCATATCACATCATGTCATAAATGAAAAAACCAAGAGAGAAAATAAATGCATAAGCAAAGTACGCATAAGCATCATCTAAATAAAAACTCTCATGCATAAACACATTCATGTTAGGGGGCATTAGATATCCCTAAGACAAAGACAAAAGAGGCCTCGAGCACATTTGTAACCATCCACAAGGAAGGGACAAATGTGCTAAGGTATATGGTGATCTTCGTTATACTTGTCAAACACATGACAAGGAAGGAACCATTACACCAAAGTGGGTATGGTACTCCGCAAAGCACAAGCTTTAAGGATAATACCTAAAGTCATTGTCTTAGAAGATACTAATTCCACACCCATCATTCATTTTCATTAACAAAATTCTTGGGCATCTTAGAAAGTGGTTGGTCCTCTTCCCATCTGAACTCGTGCACAGAAGGCAAGAGCTATGGAGCATTTGGAGGAGTAGAACCGCAAACTTATCATTAAGGTTAGCGCCCTCCAAGAGCAAATGGTGCAATTAATGGAGGTTATGCAACAGTAAAACCTGAGCAAAGGGGAAATTCATGGCGATCGCGCCTCTCGTCATGAGGAAGAAGAAGAAGAGGAGTTCTTCTTCGAGCAGAAAGCCCCTGTGCAATCTGACGTCAGGGCAATGCACATCCACACCCCTAAGGTGTCCAAGCAACAAATCTCTGCCTTTGAGGAAAGACTGAAGGCAGTCGAGGGACATAGCTTCGATGTCAAGGAGGCAGTAAACATGTGTCTGGTCAAGAACATCCAGTTCTCGCCAAAATTCAAGGTCCCAGACTTCCCCAAGTATGTTGGACTGACTTGCCCCAAGAACCATCTTACGATGTACTGTCGTAAGATGGTTGCACATGCTGAGAACGAGAAACTCCTGATCCACTACTTCCAGGAGAGTCTGGTCGACTCAGCCCTCAACTGGTACATGCAGCTGGAGAAGGGGCAAGTCCAAAATTGGAAGCAGCTAGCGGATGCCTTCCTCCGTCGTTACCGATATAACATCGATCTAACCCTAGATAGGTCAGATCTTAGGACTTTAAGCAAAAGGAACGACGAGTCCTTCAAAGCATACGCCCAGAGGTGGAGGGAGATGTCTGCCTAGACAGAGCCCCCATTGACGGACAAGGAGATGGTGACTATGTTCACAGACCCATTGACAGGAGCTTACTACGATAAGGCGATAGCCAACACTTCCAACCTCTTTTCAGACATAGTCACCGTGGGGGAAAGAGTGGAACAAGGGTTAAGAAGCGGGAAGATAGCACAATCTTCCTCTTCCAACGTCTCCTTCAAAAAGCCCTTTAAAAAAAAGGAAGAGGTCGTGCATGCCATCAATTTTGCTACTCCTTCCTTCGCTCCACAAACAGCCCGACAACCACGAAGAAGGGAAAGAAAATTCACCCCTCTCTTGACCTCCTACGGGAAATTACTACCCCAATTGCTGGAAGCCAACGTCTTGGCACGCATTCCTCCCAAGAAAATGGAGCCTCCTTATCATGAATGGTATAAGCCTAATGAAAAATGTAACTACCACTCGGATGCACCCGGACACTCAACGGACAACTGCTTAACCTTGAAATACAAGGTCCAAGAGCTAATAGACGTCGGGTGGATAACTTTTGATGCTCTCGCTGCTGATGTAGATGTCAAACCTCTGGCAAAACCAGAGTGAGAAGAGGGTCAAATCAGGAGGATTGGTTGTTAGGGTTCCTTTTTATATTTTTAAGCTTTTTCTTGTATTTCCTGTGGTCCCCGCCCGTGGCCATGGGAACATTGACTAAAAGGGCATGTAAATACACTTTCTTCCTTAATACATGAGGCATTTTTCGTCATGTCATGATTATTCTCATTCTTTTCCCTCTTCTATTTATTATTCTTCCAAAAACAATTGAATAATAAAATCTATGACTAAAACAGAACCTAAAAACCATCATGTCTGTGATTGATGAATCTCTGTGGGACTCGAAAGCCGAAGGCGAATGGGTCGAGTTCGACAGTGAGCAGGGGACCATCTCCCCGGACATGCATAGAATGCTAGAGAAAGAAACTCAGATCATAAAGCTGCATCAAGAGGAAATGGAAATTGTCAATCTGGGAAAAGGAAATGATAAGAAAGAGATAAATATCGGTACCTAGATTGACAGTAGCATAAGGGAGGAATTGATACAACTTTTGAAAGAGTATGTGGATGTGTTTGCCTGGTCCTATCATGACATGCCCGGGCTCAATACAAGCATAGTAGAACATCGTTTGCCTTTAAAAGAAGGATTTCAGCCTGTGAAACAAAAGCTCAGGAGAATCAAATCGGATTGGTCCTTGATGATTAAGGAAGAAGTAAAAAGACAACTAGACGCCAACTTCCTAGTAGTGTCCAAATACCCTAAATGGCTAGCAAACATAGTGTCCATCATCAAGAAAAGCGGTAAATTCAGAGTATGTGTGGACTATAGGACCTAAATCGAGCAAGTCCAAAGGATGACTTCCCCTACCACACATTGACACATTAGTGGATCACACCGCTACAAACACGCTTTATTCCTTCATGGACGGATATGCGGGGTATAATCAAATTAAGTTGGCCGTCGAAGATAGGGAAAAATCCTCCTTCATCACACCGTGGGGTACCTTTTGCTATCGGGTAATGCCTTTTGGGCTCAAGAATGCAGGGGCTACTTATCAAAGGGCTATGGTCACGTTATTCTACGATATGATCTACAAAGAAATAGAAGTATACGTGGATGACATGATTGCCAAATCCAAAAACGAGGTGGACCATATTCGATATCTTAAGAAACTGTTTGATCAACTTCGAAAGTATCAACTCAAACTGAACCCAGGAAAATGTACTTTCGAAGTATAATTAGGCAAACTCCTAGAGTTCATCGTCAGCCAAAAGGGAATCGAGGTAGACCCTGACAAAACAAAGGCAATCTTGGAAATGTCCCCCACCAAGAACAGAAAAGGAGGTCAGAGGATTTTTGGGCCGAATCAACTACATTGCTAGGTTCATCGCACAATTGACGGACAAATGTATACCCATCTTTAAGCTATTGCGTAAAAACCAGCCAACAGTGTGGAATGAAGAATGCCAACAAGCGTTCGATAAGATCAAGATATGCCTAACTAATCCGCTAGTATTGGTGCCACTCGTTGAAGGAAAACCTCTGATCTTATATCTGTCAATACTCGGAGAATCCATGGGATGTGTGCTCGGTCAGCAAGATGAAACAGGGAAAAAGGAGCGAGCCATATATTAACCCAGCAAAAAGTTCCAAGACTATGAGACCTGTTATACACCATTCGAAAAAACATGTTGTGCATTGGTATGGGCAACTCAACGTCTCCGACAATACATGGCTCGACATACAACATGGTTGGTCTCCAAAATGGACCCAATGAAGTATCTCTTCGAAAAGCCCATCTTGACTGGTAGAATAGGTAGGTGGCAAGTGCTCCTCTCAGAATTCGATATCATTCATGTCACCCAGAAAGCTATTAAAGGTAGTCCCCTAGCAAACTACCTAGCACATGGATCGACGAACGAGTACCAATCCCTACAAGACGACTTTCCCAATGAACATATCATGCACATTGAACACGAAGAGACCAAAGAAGGTGCATGGACTTTGTTTTTCGATGGAGCCTCGAACATGCTTGGACATGGGATTAGAGCCATTTTGATATCCTCAGAAAAGAAATATATCCCGGTAATGGCTAGGTTAAATTTTGACTGTACAAATAATATGGCCGAATACGAAGCCTGTGTATTGGGAATCCAAGCAGCTCTAGATCATGGGGTGACCAGACTCAGAGTTTTTGGCGATTCATCCCTTGTCATCTATCAACTCAAAGGAGAATGGGAAACCCTTGAAAGTGATGAAGATCTTATTGAATTACATTGGCAAAGATCTTGTTGATTTGATGAAGTCAAGAATGAAGTCAAAGGCAACTTTGTGGCAGTCAAAAGTCACTTAGATAAAAGAGTAGAGGGATTAGTGTGTCTGCAGCTCTGCTTAGGTATAATCATTTTTATCTTTCTGCTGCATGAGGTTTCTTCACTTAAAAGATTTTGCAAAATGCCTCTAAAAGCGATTAAACGGTCAAAACCAAAGTATTTTGATAAAAGCTTTCTTAATCAACTATTTTAACTAATAGCATATAAGCTTTATCAACTAAAATGTTCTTCACACTTTTATAACAAGTTTTTAACTGATATAACTTCGAAATAATCGATTGATTTCATTAAAAGAAGTTTTGAAAACCTTCTATCAGTATTTTAACTGATACAACTTCGAAATAACCGATTAAAATCACTTGAAATGTTCAGAGAAATGTTTTGGCAGTATTTTAATCGATACAACTTCGTTTTAATCGATTAATTTCATTTGGTATACTGTATGACCGATCAGAATACGATTATGACCGATCAGAGTCAAATATGATCGATCATAATTTAGTTATGACCGATCAGAATTATTTCAATCGATTAAATTACGTTTCGATCGATTAAATCAACTTAAGAAAATTTATACTACGCGTTTTAATCGATTAATACGAGTTTTTATCTGTTAAAATCACTTGGAAAAGTTTACAAGAAAGTTTTGTAGTATTTTAATCGATTGAAACACGAAACATTCGATTAAAACAAATTAGAAGATATTTTACAAAGAGTTTTAATTGATATAAACATTGTCATATCAGTTAAAATAAATCTGAAAAATAATCAAGAACGTTTTAATGGATTAAAAGAAGTTTTAACAGATTAAAACAAGACTTTTAACAGATTAAAAGATTATTTTAACAAATTAATTAAAACCAGCAGTTTTGAAAATCTTCTATATAAACAGAGTTGCTTGATCATTTTTAAACACATCTGATACACATCTTTTTGCAATCAATCAAGCAATCAAAAGTACTACTTTCAAGAAAGAATCACGCTAGTTTTTGTGAAGTTCATCAAAGTTCTTTCTTGAGGCAAAACTGCATTCTTTTGAATAAGAAACAACATATTGCAGAACTGCATAAAACTGGTTTGAGTGTTTTAGTTTCTTCTGTTTGTTTCTTTACATTCTTTTCTGTATTGTTGGTGCCTGGAATTGTGGGCACTGGTTTCTCTGCAGCTGGAATTTGGTTGTAGAGGTTGTCAAGAACTGGAATTTGGTTCTTGGTCAAAGGTTAGGTGCAGGAACTGGAATTGTGGTTCTTGTGGTAGATTGAGTGTAAGGTTAAGGTTGTAATCTGTAAAACATTCAATCTAGTGGAACCCAGCTGGAATTTGGCTGGAGACTGGACGTAGCCCTGGGATTGGGTGAACCAGTATAAACCTTGGTGATATCTTTCTAAACCTTTCTCTTTTTAATTCCGTTGCTGCATTTATTTTTTGATTGCTTGCTATGTGATTCAAGAACAGAACTAAAATCTTAATTTTTGAAATAGATAATCTGTTAATTGCGAAAATCTTTTAAAGATCAATTCACCCCCCCTCTTGATCTCAGCCTCTTTTTATAACAACCCAAAATTCCAAATTAATCCCATATCGAGAGCATATCCGCGATTTGATTTCGAGGCTGGAAAGTGTTACATTCAAGTATATTCCTCGGGAAGATAATCAATTTTCAGACGCCTTCGCCACGTTATCATTCATGTTCTCTTTAGACCAAGATCATGAGATGCCGACTATTCAAATCAAGCTGCATGACAAACAAGCTTTTTGCCGACAATAAATAGCAAGCAAGACAGAAACCCTTGGTATCATGACATCAAGCGATACCTCACGAAGGGTGAATATCCCAAAGGAATCAGTGATAATGACAAAAGGACCATCCGGAAGAGGGCCACGGGGTTTGCAATGATTGGAGAAACCCTCTATAAAAAGAATTTCAACTCCACCCTGTTAAAGTGTGTGGATCATGAGGAGGCCCAAACCTTGATAAAAGAGATTCATAAAGGAGCTTTTTGGATTCACCCACCTGGGCATGTCATGGTAAAGAAGATCCTAAGGGTAGGGTACTCCTGGTCCACAATGGAGGCCGATTGTCATCAATATGCTAGAAAATGTCACAAATGCCAGGTCTATGCCAATAATGTTCACGTTCCGCCTGCACCTCTCAACACCTTGGCTACGCCGTGGCCTTTCTCCATGTGGGGCATGGATGTCATCGGACCCATTGAGCCCAAAGAATCTAATGGTCACCGATTTATCTTGGTGGCCATTGAATATTTTACTAAATGGGTAGAGGTGACATCATATGAACACATGACTAGAAAAGTGGTGACCACCTTCGTCAAGAAGAATATTTTATGTCGGTATGGCATCCCTCATCAGCTCATTACTGATAATGGGACCAATTTAAACAACAAGATGATTGAAGAATTATGCCAAGATTTCAAGATTCAACACCGCAATTCCTCTCCATACCGACCTAAGATGAACGATGCAGTAGAGGCAGCCAACAAAAACATCAAAAAGATCATCCAAAAGATGGTAATAACATACAAAGATTAGCACGAAATGATCCCCTTTGCTTTACACGGATATCGGACTTTCGTACGGACCTCCACTGGGGCCACCCCGTTTTCCCTTGTATACGGCATGGAGGTTGTATTGCCAGTAGAAGTTGAAATACCCTCCCTAAGAGTCATTATGGAAGCAAAGCTAACGAAAGCATAATGGGTCCAGAACCGATACGACCAGCTTAAACTGATCGAAGAAAAACGGCTGGACGCCATATGTCATGGGCAGGCTTATCATAAGAATATCAAGAAGGCTTACGATAAGAAAATCAATCCCCGCACTTTCCAAGAAGGGAATTTAGTAATAAAGAAACTGTTTCCCACCCAGAAGGACAGAATTGGAAAATGGGTAGCAAACTATGAAGGACCCTTTGTGGTCAAGCGAGCTTTCTCAGGAGGAGCTCTTATCCTCACTAACATGGACGGAGAGGAGCTTCGATACCCAGTCAACTCAAATGCGGTAAAGAAATATTACGCTTGAAGACATTACTCATGACCCATCAGAACAAAAACTCGCAAAGAGCATCTTAGGCAAAAGATAGGGTCTATATTCCTTGCTAGGACACGTCCTAGGCAAAAACTAGAGGTTAAAAAAAAACAAAAAAAAATGATTACCTTAGCCGAAAATCGCAAGGCGACTAAGGTAATACCTGAAGCACTTGTTGAATTTGATGAAGACATATAAAGTTTATAAAGTTTATTTTGTGGGTGTGTAGGTAGATAGGTTATAGGTTTAGAATTTAATCTCTTGATAATTTCACTATATCTTGTGATAAGCGCCTATAACTGTTGCATTTCATAAAATTTATCTTACTGCATGAAAAACCAATCTTTAAGCCTTGAAAGAACAAACTGAGTTTTTTAATCTGTTAAAAAGCATTTTTAATCTGTTAAAATCACTTAAAATACGAAATGTATATATACAACCAATATTTTAATTGATTGAATCATAGAATCAACAGGTTAAAATGTTCTTGATGGTTTTTCCATATTAAAGGTTTCGCAGTATTAATCTGTTGAATTAATAAATCAATAGATTAAAATGTTCTAGCCATTTTTCATTTCAAAAGTATCTCAGATTTTTAATCTGTTGAAATCAAGTTCAATCTGTTGAAATAGAGAGATTTCATTTTTCATTTTAAAGTATCTCAGATTTTTTAATCTGTTGAAATAAATTTTAATCTGTTGAAATAGAGAGATATCATTTTTCATTTTAAGGTATCTCATAATTTTAACGTGTTGAAATATATTTTAATCTGTTGAAACAGAGAGCTACCATTTTTCTTCTAACTGTTTCAATCCATTAAAAGCTCGAATTAACCGATTGAAAGAGTTTTAAATAAAATCAATCGATTAAAACATCATTTTAAATCGATTGAAACTGTCAGTTTCTCTCTTTTACTCTATAAATACAATTTTGATTTCTCTTTCAAATATACAATTAGGAAATCAATTGAAAGCAATCTTGGAGCTCTCATATTCGTGTGGTTTTCTGAGCATTCATACACATTCATATCATAAGGAGTTTTGATCAAGATTGTTGAAAGATCTTCAAGAGAGAAAGTTCTGAGTTAGAAAAATTGCTTTTGGACTTTTATATTGTAAAAGTTGCAGTCCAGGTTTATTCTTTTCATATACTTGTACGAATTCTAATTGTGTAGATTGGGTTTGAATCTGCACTGGTTACAGTAACTGGGTTTGGTTGTTGGGTGGTTTTTCAAGAGTCTATCTTGTGGTGTTGTAAGGTAGATTTTGGGGTAGATTGATGTGTATCTATTTTTTGTATTTTCACTTGGTATTAGTGGAACTTGGTAGATTTGTCAAGAACTGGATGTAGCTCTTGGGAAGAGTGAACCAGTATAAACTCTTGTGTTGTATTTCTGCTTTTATCTCTTTTCATTTCTGGTTTATATTCTTACTTTGTTTAAAACCAAATATGCCTAATAAAAGATTGGATAAAGATTAATCATTCTTCCACAAAGAAAGCTTGTTTTTCGAAAAAGATTTCTAAGTTCAATTCACCCCCCCCCCCTCTTGAACTCAACCATTAATTCTTACAATTGGTATCAGAGCTGGTTCTTGTAAGTTACTCAAGAATTCGGTCCAAGAAAGTCTAAATGGATGAGGGAAAGATGAATTTTTCTGAAGGAGCCTCCATCAATAGGCCTCCTCTATTTGCTGGTGTGAATTATTCCTTCTGGAAGGTTAGAATGAAAATCTTTATTGAATATCTTGATAGGGGTATTTGGGATACAATTGTTAATGGTCCTTTCAAAGAAACTCATGCAGTGGATGGTAAAAACGTTGAAAAAGACTGGGCTGACTTAACTGAGGCAGAGAATAGGAAAGTTCAATATGATTATACTGCTAAGAACATTATTACCTCTGCCTTAAATCTTGATGAGTTTTTTAGGGTTTCTCAATGCACCTCTGCCAAAGAAATGTGGGAGATTCTAGAAGTCACTCATGAGGGTACCTCTGATGTGAAAAGGGCAAGGAAGCATGAATTAATTAGAGATTATGAATTGTTCAAAATGCAGCAAGGTGAAACCATTGCAGATGTGCTGAAAAGATTCACGCATATAGTCAACCATCTAATTGGATTAGGCAAGACGTTTGATGAGGAAGAATTAAACATCAAAATCCTAAAATGTTTGGATAGATCTTGGCAACCAAAGGTGACAACCATATCAGAATCAAGAGACTTAACTGAGATGACTACTACATCATTGTTTGGTAAGCTAAGGGAACACGAGTTGGAGATCAACAAGTTTAAAGAACAAGAAAATGCAGAAAAGAAAAGCAGAAACATTATTCTCAAGACAATTGAAGAAAGTAGTGACTCTAAAGAAGATGGATATGAGAATCTTAATCTGTTGGTTAAGAAGTTTGGGAAATTTCTTAAGAAGAAGAACAAAACTAGTCAGATTAAAAGGTACAATGATAAAAGAACTGATTCTCTTCAAAATACTTATACTTGTTATTCTTGTGGTAAGCAGGGACATATAAGAAGTGAATGTCCAGAAAAATACAAGAATCAAAACAAGAAAGATATGAAGTACAAAGGGAAAAAGGCCTACATAGCTTGACAAGACAATGATTCATCCTCAAGCTCTGAATCCGAAGGTGAAGAAGTAAATCTATGCTTGATGGCTGGCTGTAAATCCTCTTCATCCCATGTAAGTTCAACCCCCACAGAGAATGAAATGAATTACATCACATTATTAACTGCTTTCAATGAAATGCATGATGAAGCTAAGAATTTATCCTATACAAATAATCGGTTAAAAGAACTAAATAACTGGTTAGAGAATAGGGTTAAAGTAATGGAAGAAGAATTATTAGAAAGTAAAATAGATATGGAACATCTTGAAATAATCTACAATAATTCATCTTCTGATAATGCTGCTGCTAACAAAAATTGTGAAAAGTGTATCTCTCTGCAGAAAAAGGTTGAGTATTTGATTAAAACCTTATCTAAGTTTACTCAAGGTAAAGAAAATTTAGATACACTGCTTAGATCTCAAAACTGTGTTTTTGATCATACTGGAATTGGTTACAAACCTAAGTTTGGGGTTAAAACTAAAAGGTATTTGAACTTCTTTTCTTTCAAAAAATCAACATCATCTCCCTTCTCATCTTGTCATTATTGTATGAAAAAAGGGCATACTGTAAAATTCTGTCATATTAGAAAACATTTTGTGCCACAGGGTAAAATGAGATGGGTTCCAAAATATGTTAAACAAAAAATTTGACCACTAAGGACCCAAAGTATTTAAGGGTACCAAATACTTGATGCTTGATTTTTCAGGAACAGCAACAAAAATCACTTTGGTACTTGGACAGCGGATGCTCAAGGCATATGACAGGTGATATTTCCAAATTTCAGAAACTGAGATTGAAGACTGGAGGTCACGTGAGATATGGAGATAACAACAAGGGAATAATCTTAGGTTCTGGAGACATAGGACATGGTGAGACCGTGATCATTCACAATGTTCTTCTTGTTGAAGGTCTTAAGCACAACTTAATCAGTTTAAGTCAATTATGTGATCTTGGTCACAAGGTTATCTTCAAACCAGAAATCTGTCTAATCTGTGAGCCAAAATATGACACGGAATGCTGGTTGGTAAGAGATTAAACAACATTTACATGCTAGATATCAAGCATTCTATCTCATCTCAGAGTTGTCTTCTTTCTAAAGAAGAAGAATCTTGGTTATGGCATAGAAGACTTGCACATATTTATCTTAATCATCTTGACAAACTAATTTCTAAAGATTTAGTTTCTGGACTACCTAAGTGTCGTCGCCGTCAAAAAGAGGCGGTCGGAGCGATACGATGGTTCTAACTTTTCCAATTTTCACGTTTTTATGGGTGATGTTACAACGCTTTTAGGTTGTCCGATAACCGGGCTAACCCAAGAACTGATTTGAAGGGGTTCTTATGGAGTTGCCACCGATGTTTTTACCGGAAACATCGAAAAAGGGGTAAAATGGCGTTGGTTTTTGAAAACCAACTTTGGTCATTAAAACCAGAGTTAGGTAAGGGAGTTAGTTACGTGTAAGGGAAGTGTTAGTTCCCTTACGACGCCCCTTTCGGGTTCCCTATGATAGGCCAGCTATTTTATAAATAAACTTTTGAAAAGACGCTTTTACCCTTTTATTTACGGAATTAAAGTAACGACTACATGGCCCTAATGTCTATTATGCAATTTAATCATAAAAATAAAGACAGTAAAAGATAGGGAGAGAGTGAAGAAACCTCTGAAGCAAGCTTTTTAATTAATTCTCTGAAAACTAGGGTGCGTTTTGGCAGCCCTTCGCTCTTTGCAACGCCGAAAACTCTCTCGAAACGCTATAAAAAGCTCTCAAAAACTCTCAGAAACTCCGGAAATGCTTTGGAGGGACTCTAGGAAGAGAATTTGAAGAAAGTGTAGAAGGGAAGGTGGAAGAACTGTGTGAAATGAGGGGGGGAAGCGCTCACTATTTATAGGGATTCGTGCCTCTCAAGTAGAGACGGTCGTCTCGTCTGACAAGGTCGAGACGACCGTCTCACCATTCGGGACAGCCGTCTCGACTTGCAAAAGTGGTGAGATCGCCGTCTTGTTCGGCGAGACGGTGGTATCGACTTTTCCAGAAACGAGAAGGCCTTCTTGCCAAACAGGAGGGGGGACTCGCCATTCGTAAGTGGCGAGACGGCCGTCTCGCCAAACTAGGCAGCGGTCTCGACTTGCAGCCATGGCGAGACGGAGGTCTTGACCCCTAAAGGCGAAAATCCTTATTTTTGTACAGAAAATCCTTCCTATCGTAGTATGGGGCTTAATAGTCTCTCGTAGTGGCTTCTTAGGCTTCTTCCATCTTCGAATAGGAGGTCTTCTGCTCTTATTTTGAGGTCGGGCAAGATTTGGGGTCTAGAGCTACACCCCCTTTACCTGACCTGTCGATTGGGAGGTAAAGGAGTTGACCCTCTTGCCTGGTTACCCTTCGGATGCTCCGTCTTGCGGCGGTTGATCTTCCTTCGGAAAATTGTGTTGTGCACCTCCAGGATACTCCTTCTGACGGTAGCCGATCCCTTTGGTTGATACATGGTAGAACTTTAGGATACTCCTTCTGACGGTAGCCGATCCTTCGGTTTATGGGTATAAACCCCCCATCAGGATGGTAGTTACAGCCCACTATGCGTAGGACTGGATGAGTATAAACCCCCCATCAGGCTAGTAGTTGCCGTCCACTGTGCGTCAGACTGGATGAGTATAAACCCCCCATCAGGCTGGTAGTTGCGACTTACTGATTCGGCTCGAGCGCAGATCAGCGCACCGCGTGCACAGGTTGATAGGTATGAACCCCCTATTAGGCTGGTACAGTCCACTGTGTAGGACTGGTGGTGGTGGTGGCTTACTGCTCAGGTGGCTCATGCGCCGATCAGGCGCACCTTGTGTGCTGGTTGAAAGGTATGAACCCCCTATCAGGCTGGTACAGTCCACTACATAGGACTGGTGGTGGTGGCGGCTTACTGCTCAGTCGCTCATGCATCGAGATACCCTTTTTTTTCCTTTTTTTTTTGTCTTTTCTAAGAATGGTCATCCGGATCGTACCGGGGATTCTGTTGGTGTTCATCCAGTTTGTTAGTTGCTGGGGATTCTTTGATTTTGATCCTTTGGCAGTGGTCATCCGACTTTGCTGGTTGTCGGGGATTACTCTATTTTAATCCTGTCTTTTTCCGCGGTTTATCTCTTTTTTCTCGCGATTTCAGATTTTGGCTTTTTTGAGCGTAAGTCTTTTTATTTTTAGTTTCTTGTTGCTATGCTGACTTTTTTGAAAGGGAGAGCAAAAATGGACAAAATAAAATTTTATTTATGATAAAATTTTATTACAGCAGTTATTTTTAAGCATTATCCCTAAGACGGTGGACTCGAGACTAGAGATGATCCGTAAGAGGGGAATTGCCGGTACATGTGCCTTCGGATTTCTTCCTGGTCTTGGACTTCATCGAGGTATTCATGTCGGAAAGTTGCCAGGTCTTGCCTTATTCCCTCTTGGTACTGGCTGAATGTCTTCATCCTCGTGTCGAATGCATCCTGCCTTAAGGACATCTGCTCTTGTCTCATGGACATTTGGTCGAATTGCTGGCGCAAGTCGTAGATGTTGCGGTTGATGCCAGCAAAGTCGTCTGTGTACTGCTGATGTTGTTGATGCTGATGTTGTTGTTGTTGCTGGAAATCCGGGGGTGTCGGGAGGTCTTGCATTGCTACAATGTCCTGGAGATCCAAAGGTATATCCAGCGAGGGGTGGAGGATCAACCGGGACCCTTGGCATAGCAGCATCCCCATGCTGACCAGGACAGACCCGTTGATAGCCTCAGGTCAGAGGCTGGAGGTCAGTTCCTCCATGCCGCTGCACCCCCATTTTTCTGCCAGCGGGGTGATGAGGGGAGCCATGAGGATGGCTCCCACGGGCCGACTCCCGAAGTCCTTGAGGGCCTTCAGGAAGAAATAGTCAGGGTTGCACCGGTGCCTCTGGCTCATGCAGTAGAGGACGAAGAGATCCGGGAGGGTAACCTTACCCTGACTCTCTTTCCCTTCGTGGATCGTCCCAGCCAGCAGCTTGTGGCAAATGCGGAGGGCGGGGGGAAGTGCGGAGCCCTTCAGCAAAGTTGGCAGAGTGGGCATCGTTGTCAGCTCCTCCCACATTTCGCTGGCGGTGAGGGTAGAGGGACGCGCGCAAATGGCTTCCTAGTAGTCCCGAGTCAAGACATCCTCGGGTTGGACGAATCCAATGGACACATTGAACTCGTCCAGGGTGGTGGTCCGGTACATCCCGTTCATGAAGTACGTCACCATCTTTGTCGGTGGGAGGCCCGACACCATGGAGGGAGTTTCAGAGTAGGAGATGGAGGCGAGGAATTCCATCACCGCCTGCGGGTAGACGCGAGTGGGTGGAGACTAGAGGAGGAAGCGCCACCCTATGTTGTCGATGTTGGCGCAGACGTCATCTTCCCACCCAAACTCGGCGAGGATGCCGAATTCCAACCTCGGCATTGGGTGCCAAGTGTACCCCCGGACGTGTTCCAGGCGAGCCTGGTGTACTGGCGAAAGTTGTGTGGGATCTTGTGGAGTTGGGGTTGAGGATCTACTGGGGCCGGCAGAACCCCTTCTCTTTCTGGATTGGTCTCCTCGGCGCATTTTGGTGGTAGGATGCTTGAAAGTGAGAGAAATGAGGATAGGAGTGCAGGAGAGAGTGTTTGAGACCCCCCCTAGGCACCCCTATATATAGAATTTTCGGCCAACCTCGGGACCGCTGTCTAGAGATTCGGGACCGCCGTCTCGAGTTTGCGGGATTCGGGATCGCTATCTGGAACCTCGAGACGACGGTCTCGACTTTGGCCTTAAATGAGACGGTCGTCTTGCCAAGCGAGAAGGCAGTCTCATTTTTGGTCAAGTCGAGACGGCGGTCTCGTTTCAGTGCAAGTTGAGACGGCGGTATGGACTGACGAGACGGCGGTCTCGTTTCTTAGATGATTTTTTTTTTTGAAGAAAATAGGACCTTGCTCAAAAACATTTTATGCATGCAATGTTTTCATGTTTGATGCCCTATGATGCCTATTTCATTAGTTTTTTAGAAGGATTTAACTGACATGTCTTGTAGAGACGAGTGTCCTCTGATCTTTGTTCCTTCTGTTGTACTCGGCCGTACCATTTCGGACCTCAGGTGATCGAATTTTTCTTTTCTTCTTCTTTTTCTTTGTTTTTTTTTTTGTAGAGTACACTTTGCCATGTTAGTGTCCCTTTTTCTTCACTTTAGGGGTTTCAATCCTCTTGTTGACTATACGCCTCCATATTCCCAAACTAATTGTTAGAATAATGTTGTGAGGGTTAAGAGAAAAGAAGTAAAAGGGTAAATTCAATGGCTTGTGTTTTAGACGGTTAATTTTGTTTAGAAAAGATTTTGTAAGAATGGCTGGCTAAGGTTAGGCCTAGGTGTTTAAGCTTTTTTGTCTAAGTAAACCTTTTCCTTTTTTTGTTTGGATTTGCACCTTAGCTTATTTCCATTGCTTTTTATGGCTAGTTGATTTCCCTAGATCGCCCTTTGGGTTTTCGAACTAGGATATCGAGCTAGGGAATCCTAGCGGGCCATATTTTGTAACCCTAATTTTTGCCTAGGCTACCCTTTATTTTTGTTCGGGTGTCCTATCGGGTTGACCCTATTCTTTGCGTAGCCCCCTTAGTGGGTTTCCTACTGGGTATTTTTCCCTTTTCTTTTGGCCTTGTCGCCGCCTCCCAAAAAACGAAGGGGCGGTCGGAGTGACGCGATGGTTTTTCGACCCTCTTGCTTTCGCGTTTTTTATGGGTGGTTACAACGTCCTTAGGTTGTCCGATAACCGGGCTAACCTAGAGACGAGGTTTTCGAAAAGTGTTCTTGGGTTGTCCGATAATCGGGCTAACCCAAGAACGAGTTTTGAAGGGTTCGTGGAGTCGCCACCGATGTTTTTACCGGAAACATCGGAAAAGGAGTTTAAAAAGGCGTTGGTTTTCGAAAACCAACTTTGGTCATTAGAACCAGAGTTCGGTAAGGGAGTTAGTTACGTGCAAAGGAAGTGTTAGTTCCTTTACGACGCCCCTTTCGGGTTCCCTATGATAGGCCGGCTACTTTGGATAAATAATTAAACTGGAAAATTGCGCTTTTACCCTTTTATTATGCGGTATTTAAAGATTATGACTACATGGCCCTAGCGTCTATTGCATAATTTTAAATGAAAGCGGTAAAATTAGAAAGAGAGAGTGTGCACCTTCAAAGCAAGCTTTTTGTATTTCTCTTTAAAGAGTGGGTGCTTTTTGGCAACCCTTCACTCTACAACTCTCAGAAACTCCGGAAATGCCTCGGAGGGATTCTAAAGAAGATTTAGGACGCTCAATTTATACCTAGAGACACTCAGAAACTCCGGAAATGCTTCGGAGGGGGGGAGGAGGAGGAGCTACTGTGTTTTTGTGTGTGGAAATGAGGGGGGGAGAGCCCCTGTTTATAGTTTTTCGTGCCTGACAGGTCGAGACCGCCGTTTCGTCTGACAGGGTCGAGACCGCCGTCTGGACAATCCAGACCGCCATATCGACCATGGCAGGGGGTCGAGACCGCCGTCTGCATAATCCAGACCGTCGTCTCGACTAGGCAGAAGTCGAGACCGCCATCTGGATAATCCAGACGGCGGTCTCGTCCCTGGCATGAGGCGAGACGGCAGTCTGGTCCTTCCAGACGGCGGTCTCGTCCCTTCAGGGCGAGAAACTTTATTTTTCGGGCCAGATAAACCTCCTATCTTAGTACGGGGGCCTAATAGTCTCTCCTATTGGCTTGTTAGGCTTCGGTCGTCTTCAAATAGGGGGTCTTCTGACTTTATTTGGAGGCTGGGCAAGATTTGGGGTCTACAGCTGCCCCCCCTTTACCTGACTAGTCAGCTGTTGGCTTTATTGTGCCATACAGGTAGACAGGAAGGTAAAGGAGTTGACCCTCTCGCCCGGCTACCCTTCGGACGTCCCGTCTTGTGGCGGATGATCCTCTGGGGAGATGTTGTATTTATGCACCTCCGGGATACTACTCCTGACGTAGCCGATCCCTTTGGTTGACACGTGGTAGAACCTCCGGATACTACTCCTGACGTAGCCGATCCTTCGGTTGATGGGTATAAACCCCCCATCAGGCTGGTAGTTACAGTCCGTTGTGTGGGACTGGATGGGTATGAACCCTCCATCAAGCTGGTACGGTCCGTTGTGTGGGACCGGATGGGTATGAACCCCCCATCAGGGTGGTACGGTTCGTTGTGTGGGACCGGATGGGTATGAACCCCCCATCAGGGTGGTAGTGGCGGCTTACTGTTCAGGTGGCCCATGCGCCCTTTAGGCACTCCTTGTGTGCTGGTTGATAGGTATAAACCCCCTATCAGGCTGGTACAGTCCGTTGCGCAAGACTGGTGGTGGTGGCGGCTTACTGCTCGGGTAGCTCATGCGCCGTTGTTGAGATGTGTTCTGTCTTTGTTTTTTGTCTTTTTTGGGAATTGTTGTCCGGTCTGTGCTGGGGATTCTGTTGGTGTTCGTCCAGCTTGTTGATTGCTGGGGATTCTTTGTTGATGGTCTTTTGTGGTGGTCATCCGACTTTGCTGGTTGTCGGGAATTTTTTGATAAGTGCCTCTTAGGTAGGCAGGAATCCTCTGGGGATTTGTTGATCTTGGTGACGCCTCTTGAGTAGGCGGATATCCATTGAGTTTTTGGTAATGCCTCTGAGTAGGCAGATGTTCCGTTTGGAGGTGAAGACTTTTGGTTTTGCTTTTTTCTTTGCCTCTGAATAGGCTAATGTTGCTTTTTTGCTTGCAAGGTTTTGTCTATGCGTTCCACTAGGGATATCCGTGTTAGGCAAGTAGCTTTCTGAGGATATGCGTTTGAAGTTTTGCCTTTGCAGTAGGCTCTCTGGGTAAGTTTTTTGGTGGTCTACTAGGGAGTTGGTTGACTCCTTGGGGATCTAATTTTGGTCGCCTTTTTTGGTGAATGGAGTTGTGACTCCTTGTTTGGTGTCGATGAGAGCTGGTTTCTTCAAGCTCTTATTCCTCTGGAGTTTTTTGTTATTTTTGTTTACCGTGCCTCTGAGTAGCCGGATGCTTCATTAGTGGTGAAGACTTCATACTTGCTTGCCTCCGAATAGGTTGATGTCCCTTTCTGGGGAAATTGGCTCTTGCTCGCCAGATATTGCCTACGCCTAGGCAAATGACTCTTCTAAGGATGTGAGTCTAGAATTTGCCTTTGTCGTAGGCTCACTGGAGATAATTTTTCTCTTTTTGGTGATCCACCGGGGAATTGATTGCCTTCCCGGGGATCTAATTTTGATTTGCCCCCTGAGGGAATGGAGTTTTGACTCCTTAATTGATGTGGGTGTGAGCTGGCGTTTGTGATGCTCTTATTCTGTTGGGGGGAGTGGAATTTCTGATTTCTCTTTTTTGTTGATTTTCCCTTTTTCTGCGGTGACCCACTTTAGGGATTTGATTTCCTAGAAGTTAGGATTTTATTTGATTTTGCCTTTTTCCACGATTTATCTCTTTTTTTATCGCGTTTTTGAAATCTGGCTTTTTTATAGGGATAATGCATGCGCCTTGTTACTTTTTAGTTTCTTTTTATGCACGCAGGCTTTTCTTCTCTTTGGGGATCCGCAGGGGATAAAATTTTCTTAGGTGATCCATCAAGGGATTATTAACTTCCATGGGGATCCGATTTTTCTGGGATGGAGTCCTGGCTCCTTGATTAATGTTGATGCGAGCTGACCTTATGAAGCTCTTATTCTACTGAGGATGGAGATTTCCTTATTCATCCTTTTTTGTAGGGAGATCCACTTGGGGATTTTTATTCGACCTTCTCTGTTGCAACGCTTTCTTTTGGATATCCGCTGGGGATGCAAGGGTTTTCCTCTTTTTTCTCTTTATGTTGAGCCCTTGATGGTATGGAGATCAGACTCTTTTGACTGTTGATGATGATGATGATGGGCTCTTGGAGCCTTTATTCTCCGTTGGGGAGTGTGGAGGAGACTTTGGGTGAGTGTGCTCGATGACTCATGTGGTGGTACAGCTGAGTCGTGAGGTAATCTTTTTGTTTTGCCTCTGGGGTAGGCAAGGATCCTTTTGGGGATGACTAAGCCTTTCCGTCGGCTCTTCTTTTATGTTGTCTTGATGATTGTGCCCTCTTTTATTAGGTGATGTTTGGAGCTTTGGCTTCTGGAAGCTTCTGATGACGACTCACTCTTCTTTCTTGAGGGAGAGCACTGTGTGAAGACTTATTACTTTCTTGTGCCTTCTTTTCTAAGTAGAAAGATGGTAGCTGGAGCTCTTGATTTTCAGAAGTTCTTATTCTGCTGAGTTTCTTGATTGACGACTTGCTCCGTTTTCTTGAGGGC
Organism: Sphenostylis stenocarpa; assembly: GCA_963425845.1. Taxonomy (NCBI): domain Eukaryota; kingdom Viridiplantae; phylum Streptophyta; class Magnoliopsida; order Fabales; family Fabaceae; genus Sphenostylis; species Sphenostylis stenocarpa. Next base: position 43,593,826 of record OY731402.1, on the reverse strand, counting down.
ATTATTTGGAGACTCAGTTTCAGTGATCCTATTTTCAATCACAAACATGGAGCTAGTCTCCTTATATGCATGAATGCTTTTTGTTTTTTTTTGTTATTTGTCTGAAGTAATTTTTATTTCTTTTATTTTTGTCTTGACAAAGTCGTTTTGTGCGACTACTTGTGTGTGGATGCCCTAAATGCAATCTATTCTTTTTGATTGATGCCTTTGGAAAAGTGATTGGCATTCTCCTGCTGGACTTTCATGATTATGATGAAAGACCCCTCTCTTTTGTTCATTTTTTGGTTTAGCCCTATCTTTTGCCTAAACTGCCCTTTTGGGGTTTTCGGTCTAGCGGGCTACCTTACTTTTTGCCTAGGATATCTTAGCGGGCTTTTTCCTTTTTTATGAATGCCCTAACTTTTGCCTAGACCGCCCTTTGCGGGTTTTCGAACTAGCAGGCTACCCTAACTTTTGCCTAAGAATCTCCTAGCAGGCATTATTCTTTTTATTGTCATTTTTTCTTTCTTTTTTTTTGAGAGATAGGAGCTTTATCATATGCATGCAATGTTTGCGATATGCATCCTATAATACTATTTCAATTAATATTTCAAAAGGATTAACCAATGTGCTTTTACTCCTGATGAGCTTCTGACGTTATGTGCTTTCGTCGACAGGATAGGCTGTACCAATTTTGCCGTCTCAATTTTTTCACGACCGAAGAATGATTGTGTTAATTGTAGAGCGACTTGCCATGTTAGTGCGCCCCTCCCTTTCCTTGGGGATGTCGATCCTCCTATTAATTACTATCTCCACATTTCCCTATTAATCACTAGAATGTCGTAGTGGTAAGGGTCAAGAGAAAAGAAGGAAGAGGATATTTAATTCAAAGGCTTGTGTTTTAGAATTGTTTTATTTTGACAAAAATGGTTTTTGTAAGCACGGCTAGCCAATGTTGGTTAAAGTGTTTAGGCTAGTTTAGACAAACGTTTTGTTTATGGAGTGACGTCTTGTCCTATGGCGCTTGCTATGACTGATTGACTTCCCTAGTCTGCCCTTTAGGTTTTCAGCTTAGGATGTTGTGTTTTGTTTTGTCCTAACTTTTGTCTAGGTTTCTTTTTTCTTGCTTTGGAAACCTAGTGGACTTTATTTTGTAACCCTAATTTTTGCCTAGGCTACCCTTTATGGTTGTTCAGGTTTCCTAGCAGATTTACCTTAACTTTTGCGTAGCCCCCTTTGGTGGGTTTCCTACCAGGTATCTTGCCCTCTCTTTTTGGCATTTAGCTTCTATGGGCTTCTTTTGATTTTTGTTTTCTTTTTGCACAACATTGGCGAAACACGTCTTTATTTATGACGAGGTAAAACTTGATTTTATGCTTCTAGTCAATCAATGGTGATGGATTTTGACTTTTATTTTGGTTAATGGCGCACTTTTGTAAACGTTTGCTTAAACATGGTTATTAATGAGGTTTAGACATGAATAGCAAGAAGAGAAGCAGATAGTAAGAATGACATTCTTTGTAATTAATAGAGAAATGTGTGCCCTACAATGCTCGGGGGTCGGGCTAGCCCCGAGGAGTAATCTTTAATAGTCATTGGATTTACAAACCCTAAGAATCAGAAGGAGAACACCTAATGACTAAAGTCGCTTTTGACGCTTGAACCCCTCTATATGGGAAAATCTGATTCAAGGTGCGGAGGGGAGACTTCCCCTTTCCTCCGTGCAGCTTGATCCTTTGTAGGGTAAAGCTTCAAAGGATTGTCTTTAAAATCTGGTGGCTCCCTTATTCCTTGAGAGTTTCTAATGAGCCCTTGGTTTGGGTGGCATATATATTTTTTCATCATGTGGGTCACCTTCATATTGTTGGGGAAGTCTTTTCATATTGGCAAAAGATATTTCAAGGGTCTTCTTCCGCCGCATCCATTCAAGGTAGGGCAGACGACTTGCTGATCTGAATGTTATCTTTAGCTCGAACCGTGACTAGCTTGTCGCCTACCCTGAGTTTGTCTCTTTGGCGGAGTGTCATGAATTGCCTCAGCGTCGTGAATCCAAAAGTCTCTTCAATTTCCTTTTTGGATTATGTTTTTCTTCGGTCTTTTTATTTTTTCTTTATTCTTGGGAGCATTGCCTTATAGCTCCTGGGGGTGTAGATTGTTTCACTTCTAATTCTGCCCCCCAATGCCGGCTATGCTGGAGATATCTTCATTGATGAACGATGTTTATGTGTATCTCAATGGTACAACTTTATTTGGTTCGAGACATAAATAAATGTAACGGCATCTTTGCCCCTTCTTCCTTATTGACTTGGATATCCAATGGTTGAGGCTTGTTATCCTCCTCGGGCAGATCAACCATTGGAGAGAACTTAATGACGAAAGGCTTACTCTCCATCTTATTCCGATTCATGGGAAGCACATCAATTAATCCTTTCTTTTTTATTATCTTATTATTATTAAAGTGAGAATGAATGCAGTAGACGTTTGAAGAGATGATGAAAACAAACAATTTTATTTATTTCATCCAGACAGTGTACATTCCTCAATGCAATGTTTCGAAGTACATTTTTTTTTTGAAAGCGGAGAAGCCTAAATGAACCCATAGGCGGGTAAATATTTCTATTTATTTTCTTTTTGACTTCCCGTGCATGGCATGCGAATGCCCTAATCCTCTTGTCATGGTATTGAGGAATATCCACTTCTTCGACTGTCTATTATTAGATCCATGAGGATGAAGCTTGGTGGAGGCATGTATGCAAGTGTTTGTTTTTTCCTAAACCACAGGGGATTTGGCCCAGTATTTTTCCCAAAAAACGCCTCTAAGACCCATTTTTTAGGGGTTTATTAAAATGATGCGTATGCATACTTTCCTTATGCATTTATTTTCTCTCTTGGTTTTTCCATTTATGATGCAATATGAATGATACGACTTTGTCAACATTATTGTTATAAATGTTTTGATTTTGTTATTATTATTTTATTTATTTTGGATTTATTATTTTTATTTTATAGCCTTTTATCTCTTCTACGTCGGACTGCGTGACTACTTAGCTTACAAAGAACCTGAAACCAGGCTAGCTAAAAGGCAGATTGTTCGAGATAAGGGCGTTTTTTTGCAAAAATATTTTTTGTGATTTTTTTGTAGTTTTTTCTGTTGTTTGGTTATGCTATGCAATCAAATGCAACAAACAAATGCACATACAATTCACTCATCCGCGAACAGGCGAGAAGTCGTTTTAATCACGAGGTAGGGTTTTCCTGCAGAAAAGTGCATTGGCGAGGGTTGGTTCTAACTGTTCTCACCAGGCTAAGGCCCCCAAGGTGCCCCCATTATAGGGTCCCCACTCTCCAGCCATCCGACCATGCTCAGCACTAAGGCCAGAGTCAGTCTTATTGCCAAAAGAGGAAGGTTATCACCTTGAGTGGTGGTTTCCGATCACACTGGTGGGCACAAGGCCCTAACTACAGCGAACCGTACCTGTCACCCACTCCCTATGGTTGTCTCACTTGCCCCCGGGTATAGAGGGAACTGTAGTGTGCAAGGGTTTGTGTGCAGTTTATATTTCAATCAATTGCGTAAGTATAAACAAGCAACAGTTATTTGAAAGCCAAACAATAAAGCATGTTATAATACAAGGCAGGGTAAAAGCGCTATTTCCTTGGTTTAATTATTTTTAAGCCGGCCCATCACTAAATGGGATCAACTCTCTAGGCTTCCCCAGTGGAGTCGCCATCTGTCGCCGCCTCCCAAAAAACGAAGGGGTTGTCGGAGCGACGTGATGGTTTTTCGACCCTCTTGCTTTCGCGTTTTTTATGGGTGGTTACAACGTCCTTAGGTTGTCCGATAACCGGGCTAACCTAGAGACGAGGTTTTCGAAAAGTGTTCTTGGGTTGTCCGATAACCGGGCTAACCCAAGAACGGGTTTTGAAGGGTTCGTGGAGTCGCCACCGATGTTTTTACCGAAAACATCGGAAAAGGAGTTTAAAAAGACGTTGGTTTTCGAAAACCAACTTTGGTCATTAGAGCCAGAGTTGGGTAAGGGAGTTAGTTACGTGCAAAGGAAGTGTTAGTTCCTTTACGACGCCCCTTTCGGGTTCCCTATGATAGGCCGACTACTTTGGATAAATAATTAAACTGGAAAATTGTGCTTTTACCCTTTTATTATGCGGTATTTAAAGATTATGACTACATGGCCCTAGCGTCTATTGCATAATTTTAAATGAAAGCGGTAAAATTAGAAAGAGAGAGGGTGCACCTTCAAAGCAAGCTTTTTGTATTTCTCTTTAAAGAGTGGGTGCTTTTTGGCAACCCTTCACTCTACAACTCTCAGAAACTCCGGAAATGCCTCGGAGGGATTCTAAAGAAGATTTAGGACGCTCAATTTATACCTAGAGACACTCAGAAACTCCGGAAATGCTTCGGAGGGGTTCTAGAGAGAGAAAATCTAGAGAGAAGGAGGAGCTACTGTGTTTTTGTGTGTGGAAATGAGGGGGGGGAGAGCCCCTATTTATAGTTTTTCGCGCCTGACAGGTCGAGACCGCCGTTTCATCTGACAGGGTCGAGACCACCGTCTGGATAATCCAGACGGCGGTCTCGTCCCTGGCGTGAGGCGAGACGGCGGTCTGGTCCTTCCAGACGGCGGTCTCGTCCCTTCAGGGCGAGAAACTTTATTTTTCGGGCCAGATAAACCTCCTATCTTAGTACGGGGGCCTAATAGTCTCTCCTAGTGGCTTGTTAGGCTTCGGCCGTCTTCAAATAGGGGGTCTTTTGACTTTATTTGGAGGCCGGGCAAGATTTGGGGTCTACAGGCCTTTGGCTTCTATGGGTTTTTTTTGTTTTTATATATTTTTTTCACAATATTGGTGAACCATGACTTTCTTTATGGTGAGGTAAAGCCTTATTTTGTGCTTCTAATCGACCAACTTAATTGTAATGGCAATGACAAATTTTGATTACTTGGATGCGCTTTTTATTCTTCTTTTTCTTTTTTGTTTACTTAGACAAGGTTATTGTGAGGTCTAGTCATGAAATAGCAAGAAGAGAAGCAGATAGTAAGAAATGTATTCTTTATTAATTAATAAGGGAATATGTACCCTAAAATACCTGGGGGTGTAGACCCCTAATTTTGCCCGGCCTCTCAAAATAAAAGCTAGAGGAACTTCGCCCGAAGATGAAGTTCATCCGGCTTCCCAAAAACTGAGGAAACCTCCCGCAACAACATGGAGTTCGCTCATATGCACGATAAAGACTAAAGAAGACCTCTCATAATAAGACGGAGTTCACTCATCCACACAAAGGAGACTTCCTATACATAGATAAAGCACGCCCAACATGTCAAATGAAGGCCAAAGAAGACTTCCTACACGAAGATAAAGCTTCAACGGACATATATCGGCACCAATCCACGTCCAAAAACGGCAAGGAAAGCTTCCTGGGGTCCCAAAATACAAAGGCTGGACAAAACAGGTCGAGACCACCATCCCAGGGTTGGGACGGCCGTCCCAACTGAAATTAAGCAGTTGGGACGCGCGTCCCGAATGTGGGACGGCCGTCCCAAACTCCAGGGGGTCCCAACGTGAACAAAAATGCATTTGGGACGGTCGTCCCAACCCAGACTGGCCGTCCCAGATTGGCACAACGCAGAAAACACGTTTGGGACGGCCGTCCCAACCCAGACGGCCGTCCCAAAGTTCCAGGCAGCGAAAAAACTATAAATAGGAGGTTCATTTGTCATTCTCCACACACCAGACAACTTAGAGACTTGTCTTCTTCTCTCCCTCTCTCGAATGATCTTTCTGATTGCCTTTTTTTAGGTAACAATCAGTTAAGGAATTTGTATTCCGACATTCGATTCTTCTAGAAAATTTAGTCGAGTCAAGTCTGTAATCGAGAGGAGAGAACAATTGTAGAGCGAAGGACTGCCGAAACACGTCCTCTTTGTACAAGAATCATAATATAAAGCTTGCTACGGAGGTTTTTCTCAATTCTCTTCTTCTTTACTGCTTTATTTATTGTTTTCTATATGCAATGTAGATACATCATGTAGATAACCATATCTAAATAACTGTACGAATAAAATAAGGGTAAATGCGTAATTTCTCATAATCTTCACTTAATGAATAAATCCGTCATAGGGAACCCGAAAGGGGCGTTGTGGGGGTGCTAATACCTTCCCCACACGTAACTAACTCCCTTACCCAACTCTGGTTATAATGGCCAAGTTGGTTTTTAATAAAATCAACGCCTTTTTTCCTTTTCCAATGTTTCTGGTCAAAACATTGGTGGCGACTCCAAAAGAACCCCTTTTCGAAAACCTTGCTTCTATTAGAGGATAGTTCAGTGTTGAGCACCTCGGAAGCAATGAACACAATTTTAACAAAAAACGCGAGTCTCACCCATCTTT